>QGMF01000187.1:0-52788 GCA_007821475.1 Lachnellula arida
CCACATCCCAACTCCCAAACCCCAACTCCCAACTCCAGAACCCCAATACAAACAATTTCAAAGGAAAACTTGCTAGCTGGCATGCGCATGCGTAAATGAAGGAAAGGATATGAAGGAAAGGATAGGTATATGTTACAGATGAAACCTATGAGCGTAAGGTCATGTAGTGTATGTATGTATGTGGAAAATGCTTTCTCCCTTTCCTTTCCTTTTCTTTTCCTTTCCTTCCGTTGATATGATTGATATGATTGATATGATGATATATTCCCAAGCACCCTTGAGAAAAATGTCTCGTCTCTCAATCCATCCATCCATCTACAAGCGTAGCGTCAGCACCGACCAGAAACCACCAATTTCCTTTCTTCTCTCTTCCAAGGAAAAAGAAAAAACTCACCCTGCAACCCCATCCCCATCCAAATCCCCATCCCCATCCCCCATCAATTCAACGGCCCCTTCATCCAATACTTCTCAACCCGAAACGTAACCTCCTTAAACCTCTCCATCAACCAAGGAACCTGCTCCTCATCACCAGGTTCCATGCTCACAATAAACGGCACCTTCTTGCCATTGCAATTATCTCTCTCCTCCTGCACCATAGGCTTAATATTATTATTCCAAGTCGACAGATTATCAATCGTGTGTTTTGTAGGCTTCACGAACTCGATAAAGAGCTCGCACGCCCTGGTATTAGCACGTATGATATCCGAGAATTGCTCCTTGTCGAGGATTTTCTCCCTCGTCCACCACGTGCATAGACCGTCGACAGGCTCGTTTGTTTCCTTGCTCGTATCCACGACGCGTTCTGTTACGATTCGTTTGATGAGCCAGGAATTCGGGGGGAGGCGGCGGGACTTTTTAGGGTCGAAATACGGAGCTTCGTCCACGGTCATGAGATCTTTCTTGATATAGAGCATAACGCTGTTATTATCGTCCCAGTCTACGTCACCCCTATACATCCCTTCCATGTCTTGTGCTTCTATGAATCGCAATGGGGCCTTACTTTGGTATCTCTTAAGGACGCCACGAATATGAGTATTAGCATCTTCGCGGTCGGTGAACGTCTGCATGATTTTGGCCTTTTTGTCAACTCCGTTTTTTGTATCAAGACGGACGGTTGAATAGACATTGATAATCTCGGGTTCCTTTTCAGGCGAAGGATCCGTCGACTCCGTGGGGTCGGTTTGGGTATGAGAGGTTCTTTCTTTCATGGGAGATTTGATGCGAGTTGCGGCCAAGGATTTGACGATCTGCGAATCCAAACCGTCATCAGGGTTATGAGGCTTCTCCGATGGCTCGTCATCTGAATCTGGGTCTTCCTCGCTGACCTCACTTTCCTCATCGCTGACCCCTTCAGATTCATCCTCAGTAGCATCTGGTCCAATAATCTCGTCATCTTGATCGTACTCTCTGGGGTCATCATCATCGTATTCCTCACTTAGGCTAATCCTTTCAACGAAACCGCGGCCCCTCTCATCGTCCTTAAAGTCTTTGCAGGTCTTAGGGGCGGCGACCTTTCTGAATTGGCCTTCTGTGGAATCATCCAAGGCATTGGCTGTCTCAGGCCGGGTTTGAGACGAGGTGAGCTTAGGAAACATAAGTTCCATTTTCTCTTTTTCTGCCCGAGTTGCCGCTGTCTTTTCAATCGTTATCTATGGCCAGCTTTAGTTAGTAACCGGTCACCTTAGGGTGTTGCAATAGACTTACCTGTCGCTGTGTCATTAAATCTTCAAGCTCAGCATTTAAGTCGGCTTCAGAAAGCTCCCTTCCATTTTCTTTAGCTTCGTTTATTAACTTTTGCCTCTTTTCCTCGCGATATTTCACTGTTTTCCGCTGCCGCTGTATTGCATTGTAGGCCTCTCGCTTCTCCTTATCCTTTGCAGCTTTCTCGTCTCGAGCCTTTTGCAACAGATTCTGATGTTCAGATTCAGTCATCAGGTTCGTAACATTCTCGGAAGCCGAGCTGGAGCCCACTGATAAAGGGCCATTGCCATTGTGTTTATGGAAGTTCGGATTTGGTTTCTTAGAAACAATCGTTCGTTGATATAAGGCAGAGCTCGCTTGCTTTGCCAGTGGGTTGCGAGCAGTTGTTGTCGGTTTATTGGTGGATGAATTACGGTTCGTGTTAGGATTTAACATAGAAGAAGATGGACGGGCAGGCGGCTGCGGCTGCGGCTGCGGCTGCGGCGCCTTTGGTGTTTTCTGGGGAGGACTTGGCTTAGGCTGGGTTGATTTTGTTCTCTCCCAACGGAGGTCAATTTTTGCTTTGGCCTTATTGACTCTTTCCAGATCCCTCTCTGCTTCAAAAGCTTCCCTTTCTGCACGATAATTAGAAGTCCCCTCGCGATGCTTATAGAACTTCATAGCCTCCGCAGCAGTCGTAGGCCCGGTAGGCTTCTTCGCAGCATGTTCGTCGATATCGTAAACATTGTATTGGTTACCGTATGCCTTTGGCGCCGAATCTTGGACGGGATCATCGCGAGGGTCGTCTCGAACGAAGAGTGGGTTCTCCGTACTAGCGACCTCTGAATTATTAGTAGGGTGGCTTGCGGCAAAGCGAGCTGGATCACCGATGGAGGCTAACTTTGGAAGACTCAGAGAGGCTGCTTGCTTCTTAGCTTCCTCTTGCTTTGCTTTAATCTTCGCCATCGCCTCCGTTTTCATTTGGATGCTCGTTGCTTTTTGCTTCTCCCGTTCGCGCTCCGCGTCTTCAGCAGCTTTCTTCTCTCGCTCGGCTTGAATTTTTTCTTCAGCTTGCTGCCGAAGTCTTTCAGTCTGTTGAGCTTCCGCGGCCTCACGCTTTTTCCTCTCTGCATCTCGGCGGACTTTATTCTTGGCTTCTTCGAGGTCTCGAGCAATTCTTGCTCTCTCTGCTGCTTCCTCTCGCAGCCTAACTTTCTCTAGCTCGGCTAGCCTTCTCTCCTCTTGCTTCATTAGTTTCTCGGCTTGTGCTTCCTCTCGTTTGCGTTGGTTCTCAGCACGTTCTTGATCCTCGCGCTTCTTCTTGGTCTCCGAGTCTTCGGGTAACACCTCGCCAAATATCTCCAACTGCAAGGCTTCTTTCTTAGCCTCTTCTTCTTTCTCGAGAATCTTCTCCGCAAGCTTCCTTTGGCGTTCAAACTCAGCCGATGGTATATCTTGAGGTGATGTCTCTACCTTCAAAGTGCGCTCTGGCTTTTGCTTTTGCTTGCTCTGAACCGTAACGTTGGGCTTGGACAGTGAAGCTTTGATGCCACCAGAAGGTCGTTTAGCGGGGGCGATGCGGTCTTTCATAGGGATTGATCTGACGGGAGTTGGTGGGGGCCGCATTCTATAGCTGATTTCGGGTGAGATGAGATCAATGACTTCTTGCTCTTGCTCCGCATGCCGGGTGGGATTTGGTCGAGGGGTTTGTGGTGCTCGTGGCCTCCGTATATTGTTGGAGAATATGTTTCTCTGTGGCAGCTCCTGTCGGATATCATAAGGGCTCGCTTCAAATTTGACCGTGTTTTGAGACATACGGGAGCGTCTGCCTTTCTTAAATAGGTCTTCCATCATCGGACTTTCCGCATCGGATAAACTCTCTGCATATGCCTGCTGATTCGGCTGGGGAGTCAATTGCGGCGTACGAATGGCAAGGGGCGCAGTAGGTAAAGGTGTATGGTATACGCTTTTACTCCTCTCATGACGATTGGCCGAGTTTGGCTGAGGCGGAGCTATACTCCTACTTCTGCTCCGAGGTCCATGGTCAACCCGCGTTCGGCGTGAACTACTGCGGCCTCTGTTGCTTGCTGGAGTATGGGGAGCAAGACTCCGTCCTCGGGCTCGTTGGTTGTCGGGGGTTCGTGGATCCAACTCATGATACCCACCAGATTGACCATTTTGAGGGTGTGGAAATTGTACGCCGTTGCCAGCTTTTGTGGGCACATAATTACCGGCAATACTGATGGCATATTGCTGGGGCTGTCGTTGATCGGCCCAAATGGGACTTCCCAGCTGTGCGGCCTGCACAGGATATTGTCGAGACTGCTGCTCGGGAGCTGGTCCACGATTCATGTGATCTCTGAAGACCTCCGGTGCCGCACTGCTGAATCGCATGTAGGGTTGTGATTCTGAACGACGCTCAGCTTGATAGCCCCACTGTTGTTTAGGTCGCTCCTGTCCGGCACTTTGTTGAGAAATATCTTGATGCTGGCGGCGAGAAAGAGTTGTTGGCGTCCTGTGTTGCGCAGCCTGAGATTGCTTCCGAGAGGGTGTTAAGTATTGATGTTGTGGCTCCTGTGTCTGCGCTCGAACATAACGGCTTTTGGCTGGATTGTTACCGAGGAATCTCTCTTGGTTTGAAGGGTGTTTGTTCTCCCAAAAGCTTGGATCCAACTCTCGGTTCAGAGGGCTGTCCTCAAGATCAATGCCATGAACAACAGCTCTAGCTTGCCTTGGGTCACGCGACAGACCTATTGGGGGCACTTGAAAGTTACCACCTTGGTAGAAAGCTTGATGGCGTTTGGCAGAGAAATCTTCAAGCAGTGACGGAGTACCATTTCGCTTGCGCTCGTAAGGTAAGGGCATCGGATCCTCCTCAGGCCATTCGCTAGCTGCTGACATTGGAGACTCGTTCAGGATTTGTTGATTGGTATCTGCATGATTGCTGCGACCATTGGGAGTCCTGTCATGATGTTGCTGAAGATATCTTTTGTCCATGTCTCTCTCGGCGGTTGCGGCTCTCATGTTTCGAGCATATCTCATATCTTGCGCCCCATACCTTTCCGCATCATCCCGGCGCGGGTACATCCTGTAAAGGTGGCGAGTTGAATGGAAATCCCTTTTCTGTTCAATGCAAGTGCGTCCGAATCTCCCATTCAGGGTGGAAGATTCTCGTAGGGGGTGTTGTTCGCTGAGTGGTAACCCTCCAGATGAGGAACAGACCAGTGACAGTTCCGCTTTCCATATGTCGATGTATGCCAGCACGGAGTCGAGAAGAGAAGTTAATGGATATGTGTGGAACTTGGTTGTATGTAGCGGATGGGTGAATTGCTGTAATAAATATCTCTCCCTACAGAAGGGAAAGAGTCGTACTCAAAGAATGGCACCAGATTGTGTCCAATTCAACTGGTCGCAAGCTGATGATCGAATGACTGAAAGTGGGGGGAATCGAGGGTAGATGACGCTGATGTCCGCAAGAGTTGATAAGATGTTGAGATGTAGAGACTGGGTTGCAGAATTGGGGGTTGGGGGTAAGCGGAAAAGAGCGGTGGATAGGAAATAGCGGCACCAGATTATAATGTGCCAGGTGGCGTGGGACGTTAAATGTGTTGAAGTAGATTCGAAGTAGTCGGGGAGTGAATCTATGCGGCGCAAACAGGTGAAGTGGGGGTAAAACGTGGCAAGAAGTGATGAATGAGCTGAGAATATTAGCAAGGAACGCGAAGAAGAAGAAACGGAAGGAAAGGAAAGAGCCTTCAGATCTATGGAACGTACCTGCTTGTTTAAGAACGATGATCGAAGCACGTGAGTAGTAACCATGTACTTGCCCACGAAGAGGGTCGTCGAAAACATTCAAGTGCTCAGCCGCGAGCAAAAGTAAATGTTGGTGAAAAGTAGCAGCTTAGAAGAGAGAGAGAATTAATAAGGGAGTGAAATTATTGAATTGACCGAAGATGGTTTTGAGGAGAAGGTTGCCTTGTTGAGTATGAGTATGAATGGCACGAGTCTGCGCCAATATGTGCCGTTGCTCGCCTTTTGCCTACTGACTCTCCCCCTTTCAATGGTCAACTGCCATTCGGTTCTTCAATCCGACTTTGGATTCAGTCTTTGTCAATATGGACATGTGCCCTCGAAAAAGAATGCCCCCGGGTAGAGGAGAGGCTTGAATTTAGGGAATTGAGTGCGTTGGTAAGGAACACGAATGGGTCAAGGTTCAAGTAGACGATGGATTGTATCATCCGTAAACGTATTGGAGATGAAGGGATTACGCCAGAGAACGAGATGGGATTCAAGTAGTTGGGTCACATGATAGCATAAGTTGAAGGTGTTAAGACTCGTAATAAATGACATGGTACATGTATCGTTTTGAAGAGAGGAGTTGTGAGTGAATCTGCTCGCCGTCCCCGGACTGGTGGAGCCAACTTGTAAATACCACATTATAAGCAGAAAGGTTTAAGCATGGAGCAAATAAGCTTCGTGGCGCTGTACATTTTATTTGCATATTCTTCGCGCCGTGATGACCGGCCGGAGTTGGCAAAAGTAATAAATGGCGACACGAGATAAACGGCGACTAGCCAAATTTTGGGTAGACAGGTAGATGATCAGATATTTTGATTGGCAGCAGCACCGTGGTTCGTCGTATCTAATTTGGTACAGAATCGAAAGCGGACTTATGCAGATTTATTTCGAGAGGGAGGATCAGGGGAAAGGAATTCTGGCACAATGTCAGGACAGGAGAGATCTCCTCTTAGATAAGAATATACAGTAATACCCAAACTCTGCCATCAAACGAAGTAGAAATAATGAGACGGCCAAGGGCGAAGAAGAGAAGCCGAGGCAAAGAATTAAAGAAACGTGAAAGATAATATGCTAGGCAGATCACATTGACCGCGAAGAAATCCAAAGGGGTGGATTATAAATGGACACGCAACTTTGACAAAAAGTCCCATAGACCCTACGGAACATCGCGCACTTCCGAACGACTGACGTGTGCTAAGCGACGGTGTAGGAGGTATTTTTGAGGCTAAATCAGAAGCGTGGTATCTTTTATATGCTGCAACTACTTCCGCGCTTTGCCCCTGAATGTCTTCAAAGGATTTACCTTTCTCCCCGCCGGTTTCTTCCCTCGTCCCTTCCCCGCCTTAGGTTGTCTGAACCGATTTTCGCTCGTTTTTCGAAGTCCAATAAATCCGACATCCCCAGGGGTAATCGCCTTCTTTCCTCCTTCCGGCAACAAATAATTGGGCACGTGCTTCAGATGAGACTGCACTCTCGCAGGTCGCAACTCTCCATCATGGCGCAGATGGTGCAGATCACCCGGGTTTTCTTCGAAATGCCTCTTCAATTTCTCGCTCTTCATCAGTTCCTGCCTCAACTCCCTGGTCCTCGCTTCCCGAATCGCGATTCTCGTGACAGCTCGGAGAGCATCTCCCATTCGATACCTGAATGCATCTACATGCTCCATGGGAAAGTGATATGGTTTCATATCCTTGCCTTTCTTCGCCTGGTGCTTCATAATCTTCGCCAAGACCTTCTCGTCATTCTCTGAAGATGCAATGCTAGTTGGCATATGCTTCTGGTATAAGTTGGTAGGAATGACAAATGACAAGGCCATTCCCGTCTGACCAGCTCGAGCTGTGCGGCCAATCCGGTGAGTATAGGACTTGGATGAAGTTGGCAGATCGAAGTTTAGCACGCATGCAACATTTTGGAAATCGATACCTCTTGAAATCCCGTACTCCTTATCTTTCTCCGCCGTTTTTCGCTTCTTTTTCGATGGCTCTTTGACTTCTTCAGGGTCTACTCCCTTCTTCTCGATTGGCGCTTTCTCGATTGCAGCAGTAGACTCTTCCTCCGCCTCATCGGCTTTTAATTCATCCTCGTCGCCCAGAACTTCATGCTCATCTGAAGCAATGATTACATCGTAAACGTTTTTGTTGAACTCTTCCACAACATGGATCCTGGTATTGACTGGTAATTCCGAGTTTAGAATACAGCTTCGGATGCCAAATTGCTCCAAATATAGTTTCAATCTGTAACATCTATCGATATCATCAACAAATACAATGATCTTGCCTTTGATGAGCTTGAGTTTGAGGATGACATAGATCAGTAGGAACTTTTCGTCTTCTCCACACCTGTACTTGGTTAGTATGCATGAATTTGCCCATTTTGTTTGATTCATAAGCTGATCTAGGCTAAAGACCTATGCAGCGTCTGTATCAGAATCAGGACAAGGCGACTTACTTGACTACAAACTGGCTAACTCCCTCTCCCTCAGTCTCTGCTTCCTCGAGCTTCAGCACCGTTGGGTTCCGACAAAACAAGCCCTTCAAAGTTTCTACCTCAGTCGTCAAGGTAGCACTCATCAGTATTGTTTGCACCCCCTTTGGCATGATCTTGGCAACATTCTGCAAGTCCTCATCGTATCCATAAGATAGAACCAAGTCCGCCTCATCAATAACCAAGTGTGCGAGGTGTTCGAGGGAGAGAGCTGATGATTCGAGGTTCGCAGAAGCTCTGGCGGGGGTGGTTATGACAATATCGGGGAAATCTGCGAGGAGCGATCTTTGTACCGCATCTGAAACTTTATGGGTGAGGTTGATAGCTCGAATGTCCTTCGTAGCGAAGGCCGCAAAAAATTCGACAGCCTTGGTAACTTGTTCAGCGAGTTCGCGAGTTGGTACGAGGATGAGAGCAGATGTGCACTGGGTAGTTGAAATCTCTTTCCGCTTCAAGATTAGGTGCAGAATGGGAAGCAAATATGCTGCTGTCTTTCCGGATCCAGTCTTCGCTCTCGCCAGAATGTCTCGTCCTTCCAATGCTAATGGGATTGCTTTGCTCTGCACGGGTGTTGGCGCTTGGAAATTCTGCTTCGCAATGCCCTGCAACAATCTGGAGTCGAGCCCTAGATCTGCAAAGGTAGAAGGATCCTGTTTCTTCCCAACATCCTCTGCTGGTGCAGGCACATCATTGGCATCCAACTTGCGCTTCATTTTCGGTAGTCGTGGGTGTTTTCGAGGTGGGTGTTGGTAGTTCGAGATGCAGAAAACCGCAAAATTATTTTTGCCGACTTATCGAATTTGATAAGAATAGTACCAACACGTGACTATTAAGAACTTTATACATTACCTTCGAGTTTCATACCAGGGTTATAGAAAAACTTTGAAAGAGTAATTTGAATATGAGTGAGGCTGCATATATAGAATATAAGCAAAGTTCCCGTTGGTGGATTTCGGTATGATCACGTGCTGGATATAGCTCCTTTCAACGTCGAGATTGAGATTCATTCGATTGGGAGGACCATTACACCACAACAAAGCTTTTTATTAACATGAAGACTCGAGAAGTTATCACACACTCCTCCTCTGCTGGGTCTACTAGCCCCTCTCGCCCAGCTCTGATCCAGAATCCCGACTCATATTTCCGATGCCAACGGCCTCGACAGATCGGATACGTCTGTATAGCTCCGCTCCAACCTGCCTCTACTTGCCTATGTTCAAGTAGACTTGGGCTTCGATTACCACCATTTCGATCCCCAAAGATCGAAAGCGATTTCACTACCAGACAAACCAGACAACGAACTGCGGGGGGCTTTGATGTATTGCTCTTGGACTCCACTATGCAGCTCGACCCTGGAGCTTTGGCCTGAGAACTGATACCAAAGGCAAATGGGAGGCCGTTCTATCTAGGTTAGATACAGGAGTCTTGGTAGAGCGATTCGAAGACAAGTCCCCCACCAGGACCCAACAGAGGCTTCTTTTGGGTTACGTGATGGCATCCTCCTCCTAGCTATGTGGACGCTGTCATCGATACGAGAAGGAAGTACGCCTTCTTCTTGCACATGCTAAGATAGAAAGGCTTCCGATCACCTACTGCCGGCTGTTCCAGCTATGAATGCCGTTGGTGGTTGAACCCCGAATGTCCAGTGTGTTGGGAGCATGGAGATCGGGCTTGCCATTGTGATGCCTTGGTTGGTTTTCGTTTTGGATGTAAAGGCTGAAGCTGTACGTGTGACTCGGGTTTCATCGAAATAGAGTAGCCCAGAAGACTACACTCTCCCCCCAGATACCAACTTATGGAGCAAGGCTTCGGTAGTGCAGTGAATCAGGAAGGATATCGATCCTTGTTGGGGACTCGAATTCAGATTATGGAACGCCCTATGAGCATAGGAGCCCAACATCCTCTTATCTTCGCCACCAACTTTCTCCGAGTCGATGTTACCGAGCTGGGGCCATTCGCGGTAAAGGTTCCTACGAAATTGAAGACTGGATGATGCTGTTTGGCACGACGATACAGCCAGATGTTGCGCTAACGATCTCAGAAGCGTAAATAGAAAGTTGGCTGACGTTCGGAGACTGTGATCCTAACCCGTGCGTGTCGAAGCTACCTGAGCCTTCTTTTGATTTACATACACAGCGGTGGATGCAATGAGCAGTGATTTTCTTGCCATTGAAGATGGCTTGAACTCGAGCCAGCGTTCATGGATGCGGGGTTGTCCTGAACCTGCAAACATTGCAGCGCCTGCCTAGTTGCTTCAAACGACACCCCTTTCAACACACCGCCGACCACCGACTATTGAATTGCCTCTACCTACCGCTAAACATATTCACACATAACACCCCACCCATACCAAGTTTTTTGTTGCACATCGCATCGAAATCGACGTTAAAAAAAGGTTTCGGCAAAAGCTTAAAAGTTCAGATGAAGATATATATCCATAGTTCTACCGCTTGCTTTTTACCGAAGAGGGGAAGGTCGCGATGTGAATGCGGGGAAAGTATATAAAAACAAAAATGTCGTTGGGGTGTATGTATATGGTGCTAAGGAAACGGCAACAGTGGGTGCGGCGACGACTTCAATGTTTCATGGAATTGGTGGCTTCAAAATGGTTTTGACAAAATAGACGCGTGTTAAGAGGTACCTTAGTGCCATGGATGCCTCTGGGTACCCCGCAGGCTCTGGGAGATGAGAGAACAAGGTCACAGAACTTGCCGCGGAGAGCCTACCATCCCACGTTGGGAGAAATGACACTACGCCAATAGGAAGTCCCGCACCGCGATCCTGGCCTCAAAACAGCAAGGCTGCTAGCCGAGCTGTAATATTTGCATTATGATACTGTTGAGTGCAGACCCCCACAAAACCATATAGCAAAATGTTCTAACAAAGATGAGAAAGGAGACTAAAACCTGAGTGCTAGTACTTAAAAAAACTTGACAAGGGGGTTATCGACAGGGGTATGCCACGCCCGCATGGGTTTAAAAACATACGAAGATAATGAGAATACCAGTTCAAAAACGGAAGGCACCAGCCAACGGCCAATTCTGTTTAGTGCGTCAGAAATCGAGACCTCGCATGCATGTCATTAGGGATATGCGAAGTTCTTTTTTCGAGCTCGGAAGGCGGATAGGCTGCCAAGTGGTGGTAGTTGATGATTTCGTTTATTGAAGGGGTCCGGACGTTCAGGTTTTCATCAGGATCAAGCTGTCCGCTAAGCTTATTTGGAGAAAGGCCACACAGACACGCCTAACAATGTATGCCAGCGCAAACCAACGCTTCAAAGCCATCCAGACCTGGAGGGTTGCTATTTGGCTCGTCTTCCATTGTTTGACGAGTGCCTAAACCTGTGTAGGGGTGGTTGGTGTTGCGGGTGATGGAAGGCTACGTTAAAGCGAACAGCCCCTCATCTCGATCTCGACAAACCTGCCGTCCTTCGGCCTTCAATGGGGTTGAGCGGATGTTTTAATTTTGTGATAAGTGAGAAATCGTCTTGCTGCCGTTTAAGCGTGTTCTTTCGTCCTGTATTCGACTGGGAATGGATTCCCGAAGCAAATGTGAATGAGAAGGCGAACACGAGATGTGCGCTACACGTTTAGGAACGCGGCATAGGCATTTTAAAAGCATGGGCAACGGTCTAACGGACAAGGCATGTTGTTCTTTCTACAAGCTCCAACACTTTGAGTGAGTGTGCCAGTTCTTCCCGTTGCGGCCAGGGGGGTTCCCTCACGCACGGTCCACGCGATCATCATCGTTGCACAGCTCGAATTCTCAGGTTGTTCTGTCAAATGAATCAAATGAAACCAGGGCCAGTAATGGATAGCTTTCTGCTCTCGCCCTCTTCTCCTCTCGTTTGGTAGTCCAATTTCATTATATTCAAGCGGTAATCTCGGTCTAAGAACCAGTTCTATACGCCATAGTGGATGACCCGATTCGCTGAGAAAATCTGCCTCAAACTCGTACAACATACCATGTGTGGGTGTCTCGATGGGGAAGTGCCTTGCCATGCCATACTCACTCATTTACTCCGCACCATTGCCGTCCCGATCCCCGCTGTACAGAAACACTAGTTAGGCAAGATTTAATGGGACGCGGCATCTATGATAGAGCTTGTTTTGTAGCTTGCTCTCAGGCGGTTCCTGTCACGATTAACTACAGCACCAGCAAACAGACTTCAAATGACCCGTTTCCCGGCAAGCTGGACCTCCCCATGTCTCGCTCTATTACGGCTCTAGATAATTGCACCCTCTGTGATATTGACCAGGTATTAGGTCTTATTCCTCTATCTTTCAACGCAAGCTTACAAAAGATCAAAGCTAGCCTGATTGGTCGCAACGCAGGCGCGCAGGGCATATGGAAAACCCTCGGGGGTTGGGTGCAAGGGGGGATGATGTAGCGGCGTTATGTAAACTTTCCGGATAGTGCACGTAGAACACTAGCGTTGGATCATCGGCCCGGATGTCGCTCCAAGGACTGAAATTCGTCAGCTTGACCTCGCAGGAGTCCCTTGTTTGCTTCAAGAAAGTCTTAGGTTGGGAGATGACTCTAGTGAGGGCCTGGAGTTCTGGGTGGCTATATCAAGTTAGCGTAGCACGTTCCATGGGTGTTTACTGACACTTCCACGCATTTCCTCAAAATCACGACCCTGGTTACTTCCAATTCCTCAAAATCAGGACCCTGGTCACTTCCACGCAAAGACGATCTAGTATTGCCTCTGTTATGATTGACGGTTATGCGCAGGCTGGGCAGACTGAATTATCCAGCGAGGCGCCATAATCCTAGCTTTGTATGTGCGAGCTCCGGCTTTCTCGCAAAGATATATAAGAACTGCCCGATCTCATTCACTTGTTCTTGGACTCCCAGAGCACCATGTCTCGATCCAAAATGAAGAGCAAACAACGCGTTCCCATTCCTTGCATCATGTCAGGTTGCACGATCACTTGTCTGCGTTGGGGGGATATCCGTCGCCATTTGGGGGAAGTTCACGGCCACAAAATTTATTGCCCAATGCCTGGCTGTAATTTCCGTGGTGCAAAACGTAGACAAAGATTCAAAGCCCATTTGCTAAAACACCATCGAGATCATCGCATTGGTACTCTATTACACCCTATAACATTAGGTTCTACTGACTGATTCTATGTAGTAAATTTGAACATTCCCATTGACGACCACAAGTGGCATGCAAATCCTCCACCTTCCAGTTGTCGGATGCCCTTCAATCATGAGGCGTTTAGTGAGTGACCTCAGTGGCAGCAAATTATACTGGAAGGAGAATCTCTGACTTCAATTTAGGTGGCAACAACTCCAATAGTCTCGACTTCCCGCTCTCGACGCCTGTAGTCGGAGATTCCATCCAACAACAGCATGTCCAGCCATATAGCCAACAGAGCTCTTTCTCGATCCCTGACTACCCATTTCCGCGAGAAATTGTCTTGATGAATAGCTTCAATCTATCGGACGGCATGCACGACATGCAGATCGACGACCCACAATACTGGGATCTAGATGCCGCTACTGATGTAGCAATTGTGTTATCCAACTCTTCTAGGGTGTCTCGATCTCCATCAGAGGATTATCCCAGCCCCTTGTAGTCAAATCAACTTCGGAACACTCGAGCAAGTGAAAGAGGGACCGCGACGTAAGAGTTGCGCGTTGGAGGGTATTAGAGGCGCGGGGATATTGTGTGTCATCGAACTTGTTTTTTTCGTTTGTTCGGAAGGTTGTGTCAGTTGAGGATATCTCATTTCATCGTTATGGAGGTTTCGAAGTGTGCTATGGTCATTTTACTAAAAGTTCTGTCACTGATGTCAACTTTTGCTCTTTATTGCGAAAAGAAATATCATTCATTCAACCATCATACTTACGAGCCTTCTCTCCCTCGCTCCTCATGAAAAAGGGCCTCTCGGCCTTGGGAACAATTCCAGTGCTACTGCCCTAACACACCTTGATGTCTCGCTTGTAAGTTGTGACAGCACTCGATGCATTGCTAGAGCCTCAATCTGTAGTCCAAGGTAGTGTTTTCGTAGAAACTACAGAGCTTCCGGAGAAAGTCCCGCGTTCCGGGAACGTTGGTTTGAATATTGAAGGTCATGTTTCTCGGCGTACCAGCAGGCATGAGAAAGCTCGTACGCCCGTGGAGGAAAGCCGTATGGTCCAGCTGTAGACAGGGGCTGCGCAGAAGCCGGTTCCAACGTGTGCTGTATGCTGCTGAGCCACACTAAGGCATTCACCGTAGGCCATCACGAAACGCTTTTAACCCTTGACAGATGCGGCACACCCCGGCTGTATGGACTTTGATCTCGATCGTTGGAAGATAGCAGCCGTCAGCCTGTCTATTAGGCACCACACAGTGGGTTACTGGTTCAGGATCGGGGTCTCAGAAGCGTTCTTCCCTGAATTCCCCGCTGCATCACAAACCCGCGGGATGTCTGTAAGGCGCACGCCACTGAAGAATTACTGTAATGCCGGGGCGGGGACGGCACACCTCTTCCCCGGACCCTGGAGAATGACAACGAATGACCGTATTTCTTTTTCTTTAATACTTCCGCCGACTCTGCAGTGTTATGGTTTTGTTTTTGCTCGTATTCATTCGTCATGTTTGGCAAGGCTCTAGCGTTGTTCTATATTCCACCTCTTTGGGATGCACCCGAGCTCTTACGCCCAGCTTTGCAGCATTTCCTCTTGGGATCTGCATCGGCGGGTACTGCTTCCCGCACCCAGAGTTATGCAAATCTGACGTCGCCGATGTTC
Organism: Lachnellula arida; assembly: GCA_007821475.1. Lineage (NCBI taxonomy): Eukaryota > Fungi > Ascomycota > Leotiomycetes > Helotiales > Lachnaceae > Lachnellula > Lachnellula arida. The sequence continues at coordinate 14,707 of QGMF01000187.1, forward strand.
TTCGTCCTGAGATAGGCCATTTCGATATGCCTGTTACGAGTATCGCTCATTGTACATTGCTTTGATGCAAATTATAAGAGCGGCTTTAAAAAAATATTCCGGAGCATTTTGGCAGTGGTTCAAATCAGGCAGCTGTCGTCATGGCTGTGGGAGCAAAACGTCTCGTTTGGATATCCAGAGAACTCTGCAATGGATATGAAGACGCTTTCTAACCTGCGTTTGAGTGCGGTAGGGAGCTTGGAGCGGCATCCACAGCTACTAAAAATTCAGGGCACTTACTATGAATTCCCCGTATATTTGTCTCCCGATGCATATCTTTCTTTGGAGTGGTAATATAACGCTACGATACGAGCCGGGGTGTTATTCGCCGCTTCAATAAAAGCCCAGCTCAAAATATATGAGATGACTCACTTAATAATAGCAGAACGCCTTACACTATCTCGGCGCCAATTTTACGCAGATTGGTGTGGCCGCCATACGGTCGCACGTTTCATTAACCACCTGTAGTCACTGAGCCCCCCTGAATCGCTAAGCGAGCCAACCACCTTCAAGCCAAAAGCGCGCACAAATATATTTCCTCCCATGTCTTCATTCACGAATCGGAATGCTTGCTCTAAATGGTGGGAACTTGTTTTGGGCAATTTTGTGGGTTTGCTGCGCTTTAAACTCTAGATTTTAGATTATGTCTATAGATTTGCAACCTTAGTTAGTACAGAGCTTATATATGTGATAATATGCCTTTATCTCTTGCATCACACTATAAACTCGACAGGGTCTGTATGAGAACTACGCTAGTGCCCTTTAACAACTCACTCCTATATTTAGGTAGACTTCGCTTTATTCAATAGCATGGTAAATTGCCCTGCGAAGGTTCTCTCTCTATTCAAGACGAACTGTCCTTACCTTCGACCATACTGTTGCATGAGACGAGGGCTGCGCAAGGTACTGGGCATATTACACCGCCATTTTGGTATTGAAAATCACTTTATCATTGTTTCGTAATTGGGATCCCTGATCGATACGAAAACGGTTAGCCGTGTCTGCCTTATTATCACCGTTACATCTTGGAGTTCTTTGGGAAGAGATTACCAGGCTTTGGGGGCCGTCCAGTACCCAGGCAGTGGATCAGAGATAACGCTATTGGATACCCATGGGGATGGTCAAGGTACCGGGAAGTCAAATGCAGGCATCAATTGGGCTACTACAAATGATCAGAGCGAGCCGCGTCTATGTTGCCTGCAAACATGCGCGGAGCCGCTCAATATATTCATTCATGCCAAGAAGTGTCTGTCTGCATTTACTAGTTTGCAAAGAAGCAATGAGCTGGCATGATATGACGTAAAAGATAATAAGAGACCGAAAGTTCATGTCATGCAGAGTTTTCTAGCTTGGGAGCAGACTTATCTGCTCAGTGTGTGTATGGTCTTCAGGGCCGACGTTTCTATATAAGCTTCAACTCCTCTCCGAATATTTGTGTCGTGGAATAGGGAGCTTATCTTTATCCAAAATGAGCCACTACCCAACCCCCAAAGCGCGTGTCCCTTGCCAAGTCGATGGCTGCTTTGACACGTTTAAAGAGAGACCTGAGATGTTGCGCCACATTAAAGAGAAACACGGCGGACCCAAGAACTGTACAGAAGCTGGATGCAGCTATCATGCCAAACGCAAAGATCGACTCACTAAGCATAAGGAAAATGTGCATGGCTTCAAGAGTAGGTTACTCCTAATCTGACTACTCGTGCTGGAATTTAGTTGACATTTGGTGTCCAAACAGAGGTTTACAATCTTCCAGAAACACCCCAAGAGAATTTCAAATATTCTCTGAATGAATCTAGGATCATCAACTCACAGTATCTTTGTAGGTCATATATAACGGCAGTGACATTCTGAAAGCAAGCGGGCTAATAAGACGCAGATGGGCAATACACGTCAAGCAACGCCCAGTGCTCGGGATTTTCAACCAATTATCTATCTCAGGACGAACTGAGCTGGTCTGCTCAAGCTTTTGACTCGAATTTGGCCTCCGCATCATATGGCTTTGCCGTTCCTGGAACAACAGATACAGCGCTTCAGATTGAGCAAGTGGTATTTGCCGAGCCGTATAACTTTAATCCATTTATGCTTCTTTCTCCGCAAGCCTTCACCAACACATTGGCAAGCTCAAACACATTCTTGGGGCCAGATAATTTATGGTATACGGCGACCTGTCCTTCAAGCGTAAATATCGAAAGGGGGTACTGGAGCTCTGATTGGGATAACTTCGACGTGGAAGAAGACAGCAACAGGTATCATTGAGCTAAGGGAAGGCTTGTGATAAGCGAAGATGGAGTATTGTGGACATCGGCGGTTTGCTAATAGATGGGAATTTTCTCTCGTTATCCTTTAAATGTGGTTGATTATCTTACAAAAGTTGTTGTTTCTACAGTCTTTACCTATCAATGATCTACATCTAGTATAACACCTTTAAAATTGCAATATAATACAGACATTGCAGATCACATATCGCGTGATTCAGCCACTTAACTCATCTTCGTTCGCATTTGATGCAGTGCTCAGCCTTCAGAATATGTATTCGTGCTAGGGCTTGCACGGGCAACCGTTATTTTAAAAGCTTAAAGGTAACTTCTGCAAATACAAAAGTGTCGGACACCGAGCTTATAAAGCTTAGAATTCTTAGGTACAATTCTACCAATAAGATATTAATGTTAAATCGCATATGCATCAAAGTGTGTGGATGATTTCCGAGTGTTTGGCTCACCCACCAGACCTAATTTCGGGCCTCCCGGATTAAATAAGCACCACCACACCAGGCACACCAGGCTGGAGTTTTACATTATATTTTCTGCAGCTTTAACTTCTTAATTTTGTGTGGTCTTGTGAGAAATGTTTCAAACCTGGAGCTTAACAACTTGAGCTATGGTTACGAAGTGACCGAATGTAGCTCAAATTAATGAACACACAGGAAGACATGAAGGTCAACACGGGGTCGGGAAATAACAGGAGGCTGGAGGAAACAAGATTTTGTGTCTTAAACTCGCTTGACAGCCTCACATTGTGCAACCTGAATCCTTCTGCTGCAGTGTGGTGGTATCGTAGCAGCGGCTTTGCTGATTTGCACCCCCTGAAACAAGCGAAGTTGCCCACTGAAAATTTTCATACCCTTTTACTCCTTTCCTTCTACAACATATTCGCCCAGGAATGATTTCTGCTGCAAACCCTCACAATGTTAATACGGACCCATTCCTGTTGCTATTCATCCTTTGCTCAGCCACCTGCGGCCACCGCTGCGACCGAAAGAACATGCAACAGCTTCCTAACAAATCCGAAACTCACCCACGATTACCTCGAGCACATAGGACCACATTTCCGGCTCATCAGAGCGTAGTGATGGAGCCATATTTTCGATGGGTTTGGGTGCTTTTCTCATTGCCTTTCGAATGCCACAGCAACTTGTAGCAGACAGGCATCTGCTGAGAGGACGACTTGCTATGAACCAGAAACTCTACACAACCTAACAGGTAAATGAGAGAAAAGCTCTTGTCTCACTATGCCTCATACCTAACTAACATATGCTGTTAGTAGTTTCAAGCCATCGAATACTCCAAGTCCCAATATCTTCAACTCGAGTCCCGCAAAGATCAGCCCGCGAGCCAACGACGATTTTCAAGCCAAGAACTTCGACCATAGCTTTGACTGAAGACTCTACGAGACCCACTGATATACCTCCGGTGGATCTTACAATACCCTCCGCTGCGTGCCGAAGCCAGTTGAAGCCCCTTTTACGAGCTTCCCTTTTACTCATAGCGGCGAACGGAAACATTATCGGAGAGGAACATAAATTCTGTCAACGAATTAGGATTTTCAAAAAGGATAATGCAGTATCACAGATAAGAACAGCCTTTCCTCCCCAACCGCGTTGTGACATTTCTCACGATGAAAAGTAACAGTATTGCAAGTATAGGGAAGAAAACTCCTCCGCCAACATAGAGCTAATGGTCCACTTCCTCCATCGAACTCCTCCACATCTCCACTCAATACCCTTCTCTAATCACCCCTCACGAGCACCGTTTCCGAAATCCCCTCTTGGACAGCGCTTGGCATCACCCAGCTCGCAGCTACACGATATCCTTTTTCACCAATAACACTACGAACGTCGGCATTTCTCCAAATTACGAAACAATACTCCTAGAAGTTGGCTTTCTAGGGCTCGCATACGCATTCTCAGGGAGATTTATCAGACTACAACCTCATATCCGCTGGGTTTGCATCTCCATCAGAGCTAGATGCGCGGCAAGCTCGTCGATAATCAGTGTCTATGGCGTGTCTTTCGACAATACAACTGGGGTACTTGTTAAACAAGCTTTTAGTAGTTGAAACAAACGGCGAGAGGAACGGATTAGGTCTGTAAGCATTAACAGCAAAGTAACACTGCGTAAACACTAACCCTTCTGATCCCCTCCTTAAGTTCGCATCAACACACTGTACTGTAGAAGCCCAAGATCATTTCCCATAGACAGCATACCGTAGCCTGATTTTCAATCTCATTAGATTCAAAAAAGGTATCACACTCGCTGATTATCACCCCTTATGCTCCTCAAATAATAACCCTCTATCCTCCAAACCTTTAACCAAGTTCCCAACTTTGCGCAAACCCCCTTTCACTATAGTCTACAGAACAGAAACACGAAAATTCAGCCCTCCTAAAATTCTCCCAGCCGGCACTTCCTCCCACCTACATCCTAGTGCCTGCAAACCCGTTTACAGCCCAGCGCGTACCGAGTGTCAGGCCAGCTCAACCAGCCTTACTATACCCCGTACGCACCAATAATACCACCCACACCAAAAATGTTCCCTGCCAACCCCCTAAACATGCGCCATCGTATCAGTCGGCCCATCCTGTCCGGTTCACATCCTTTTACTTTCTACGACGCTGTCACACCCTGTATTGTGCCTTAGTATGTACCCGACAGAACGGATCGTCTCAACCATTCAGAGTAACAACAGCCCCTGGACCAGGACCCCTTCACCGTGCCGGTTACTTTGTATGCCTCGCAACTTGCCCGCAAGGCAGATTATAATTTCGGTTTTTAAGGGAATGCTAATGGTTGCAAGAAGCGAATGTCAAGCAACGAAATGCGGGCTTCTGATTCGTCACAGTGGTGGAGAACCAACAACAAGAACGTTTGCCTTTCTTTGCCTCGCCCAGAATAGGCTGGCTGGCACGAACACGTAGACAAAGAGTCAGAATTGGAAAGGGAAGGCGAGGAAAGCAGGCTGGCTCACCGCAGTTTCAGTCCAGGGGCTCAGGGGTAAGGTCTGGGTGGAAGTGGTTACCTGTTTATCACTTGATGGGACTTTACCCCCTGGCCTATTATTTTCTATTTCAAAGGCAGACTTTTGGTAACGACGCTCCCCCCTGCTCCTCCCAAAGAAACTTTCGTACCCAAGGGCCAAGGCTACCCCTAGCATAGCTACGAGTCTACCCTCCCCCCGGAAACCCACAAAAGAAACGGAGATCACTTAGCCATATCAGTGATGCCAGCGAGAGCAGAATGATATGACTCAACAACGTGCTAGTGTCATTTCTTCAGTATTGGTATTGAGTGGGGGTACCGTAGTATCCAGCTCCATAACGCTTCACATCACTGCGCAGGCCTCGTTGTCGTTGGATGGACTGTCGCATGAATCGAACCATTTGATCGAGGACTGGTCAAACGGCAGCGAGCTTTCCACTGCCTCCCTCAGCTGCCTAACCGTATCACTCTCTGACGAATAATGCGGGTGATCTACACCAACACAGTAACGGTCAACTTCCAGCTCCTTCTCCGCCCATAGAAGTGCCATACTAGCATCTCCCAGTCTCGCACTGTACCTGGCGGCATCGTGGTAGCTGGAAAGGTGTCAGTCAGAATACAAAACGATTTTCAGTAGTTTAAATGACTCACGAGATGCTAAGATCTCTGTTTAGCAAACCTTCAGATTTCTGTAAGCCTGCCATTCTCTGCGCCGCCTTGAGGGCTTTCTTCCACGAATCTTCAGGGCCATGTTGAAAGTTAAAGCGCGTGTATGTAGCAAGTTCTTGATCGAGCCTGAAGAGCTCAACCCGCTTCTCCTCCTTCTTTCTACCCCGTGACGTATCCTCGCATATCGGACAATTGCACCGAAACCCCCATTTCTTCAGCTCATCTTGACGTTGGCCCCGCGTGCGGTTAGTGCCGTTGATATACATGATCGCAAGCTCCTCGCCAGCCTCGATGTCGCGTATCGCATGAAACGTCTGCTTCCCGAGCGCCGAGTTGTAGGCAAAGTGAACGTTTGGGGCGCAGGAATGGTTGATGCGAGATCCGAGTAAGAAGACGTCGCCGAAGCAGTTCGCTACCCATACGGCAAGCACTCTGCGATGCAATTGGGGCATCTTTTCCTAATCCTGGTCCATCTCTTGCTGGGCCGCACGCTTGAATGAATCGCACACATATTTGTGAAGCTCTAGGTAGGACTTTTGCTGTGGAGGAGAGAGACGTTTGAAGGCGTGGATTATATCCGGGGCGCTTGTGGTGTCTCTATTGACCTTGAGCGAACCTGCTTCTGCGATGATACGCGTGCCACAAGGTATATTTTGTCTCGCAAAGATGCCTAGGCCTTTTCCCTGTGATTCTTTTTGTTCGGTAAGATGACGTGCATCTGGTGATGATTTAATAAATGCAGAGTCAAGATCTTCAGAAAGCGGGCACACCATCATCCATATTCTATAAGCTTCTAGTTGTTCTGCCTGTTACCTACTGTCTTCGAAGAGCAGAAGTTTTGACGTCGAATTTCACGTAGACTGCTGTTTCACTACCCTTAGCTATATATTCACGTGGTGGTGCGTGAACTTAAATTCTTAATTGGCCAAAGCAATATATTAATTATGCAAACTTGGCCAGTTGAAATGCTTGAAGACACATGAAGTTACACCAAAGTTGCGCTGAGGCAATCACAGCAGTGCTAAACCATTTAAAGTTTTAAACGCGTTATCACTCGATAGAATGAACATCGTGGTGTAACGCGAGGAGTGGAAGACACCGTATCGTCTCCAGTCCATCTCAAGCCATTCCATCACTAACCTACCACCCAAACACCAGCCCAACCTCCCCCCAATACTCCATCCATAACCTCAAAGCCCCCCCACAGCCCTCCACTCCAGTCCATTCCATTCCATCCATCACCAACCCACAACCAATATAGACAATAATATACCAACACAATACAGCTATATCACGTATTACACTGCGCCCATACACTCAAAAACTATATTAGTGATAATACGCTAGCCCCTGGGCTGCAGTCCAAGGCCATGCCTCATATTGCTAATACGTATTGTTTTGGACTATTCTCTACACTGCCCGGGGCCACAACCATCACACACCTCACCTCATCCATCCCATCCCATTTAACCACCAAATTATCATCACCCACCCCCTCACACATACAAACATAAACACAAATCCCAACACCAAAAATCACAACAAATTCTCAACATCGACGGCCGAGATCCATGGCAGGCAAACATCAAGAAGTTATTCTTTTCCAGTCAGGAAAGAACGATGTGATGGTACTACAAACGATAAACCTCAGAAGATCAGTCGTTATGAACAACAACAGTGCGCTTGCACCAGGGTAATATATGACCATAGGTGGGAGAACATCCTCATTGGAAGTCCCACTTGGGTGCTCTGAACTAAGCCTTGAGTCTTCAGACGTTCACTCGACATGGAGTATGATATTAACTCACGAGTCCGCAGATGTTAAGTCTTTTCAGAGGCGGAAAAGTGATGGAAAGCAGTCTATTTCATTCTTCGACTTCCATATACTATGCCAGCAGCCAGGAGACGAAACGCCGGCAGAGCACCCTCAAAGCACGTATATCTATCTCAAGACCAGCGAACTCCAACCAATGAAATACACCCCGCTACCAAACATGCGTCACTGTTCCATCTGCATGATACCCAGCTCTCGCACACCTGTCCAGATCGTACGACGCGACTGCATTGAAACAATACTTCTCCAACAACCCCTTGCAAATCAAAAGAGTATCCGTCGTCTTATTCGCATCCCAGCATTTGTTATACCAGCCCTCGCCAGGTCTGTACCTGTGTACAAAGTAGACCCATGCCAGGAGAAACAAGAGCAACGCTAAAGGAATGAAGATCATCACGATGTAGCAGCAGACTTTGATCGATGAATGCTTGTCCTTTTTGTCCAAAGAAGCGATGGATTCTGGTGAGCTGTTGATGGTGATGACGAAATAAGCACTGGCAGGGTCAATGTTGGGTCTCGGTGTCTGAATCGTGTTGAGTGGGACATTTGGAATGCCTGCTGATGACTGTGCCTCGTCGTAAATTCTGTCTGCTTTGCTGCCGACCTTTGATAAGTAAGCTTCCGCCGACCCAAACAGCAGTGAACTCTCGGGTGTCCAGAGGCACAGCGAATGTACACCCACGACCGCCGACCGACATCACACGCGCGATGCGAGGTAATATACTGCAAAGCAGATTCCCAGAGAAACTCCCAGAAAACATCCTGCATACAACAACACACCAATGATACAAACAAGTACGTAACCTACCTTCTTCATTATCGTGGACCTCGGATTCCTTTGTCTGGCAGCAGCGCATGTTTCTCGAGCTGGATTTGAGACGGGTAGGGTGTCGGGCGAGCTCTGGATGACAGTGTCGTTTGAGGCTCTATCGGTGGCAACGTTCGGAGGACCAAGAGGAGGCGTAAGTTGATCGTATTCCGGTGGCTCTATCTGCCGAGGAGAAGATGCACCATCGAGAGCATGTTGTGTTGGGCTTTGAGTCGTCTCAGCACGTGTACTAGGCAGAATAGGTTGTGTTTCTTGTGACGAAAGACTGCTGGGACGTGGAGAAACTTTCGGTGGCACCGGAGCATCCTCAGAGATTCGAGAACCAGAACGTACATCACTCGCAGCCGGTTGTATGTCAGTAGCTTCTGCAGTGTGGCCCGGAGCTGGATGTTGAAGAACACAAGCTTCAAGATCGTCATTCCCATGCGACGAATGATCCGCAAGTAGATGGTTCACATCCAAGCCATCAATGTGTATACCTAGCCCGATCGGAGTTGTTCGCTGAAGGACCGGATTCGAACGATGCGGAAATGATTGCTCGATGCTTGGGACGAAACCAAAAGTATTGAGAGGAGGAATCGAAGGCGCACGCTCAGCGACGACGTTGCTACGTTCTTGGTTCAGGAACAATGAAGTGGCGTCGAATTCATCGTCCAAGTCCGTGCCGGATGATCGTGTGAGGGCTCGGCGAGGAAGGGTGATTGGATCTCTGGATGGCAGAGCACTCTCGCAGTGGGCAATGGGTGAACGGCTATGGCGGCGTTGGAGGATACCACTGGGTTTGGGCATTGCTTTTGATTGAGGGCCTTTGATTGGAAAGATGAGAGCAGAGACTGGGGCAGTCGAACGTGAGTGGTAAGAGAATACTGATACAATGATTGATTAATCAAAAGCGGGTGTGATGGATCGAAGAATGTTGATTGATGAAGTGATGTATCGTTGAGCAAGAAAGAAGAAAATTGGCGAGGGGCCTTTAAGAAATAGTATCTGTATTGCTATCTTCGCTCTTGCAAAGCGTAGACTACGTGCTATCAAGTAGCCTTTTTCTAATTTACAAGTTTCTACATTCCATCGCTCCTTCCTTGTTCTCAACCCCCATGCTTTTATGAAGTATACTTTCAGAGAGCCAACCCAGCTTTTGCTATGTACGTTGACGCACCCGCATATTAGCAGGACCACAGTTTAACACCTGCCTGAGCAAAACGCGAAACGCAGAACCCAGAAATGAAAAATAATAACACAACAAGCAACCCCTATTTGGCATCGACTGCTTAATTCCACCTGGCGTTTTCCCTCTCAGCTTCTAGTCGAGCAAGTCGTGCTTCCTCGTCATCACCGGTGACCATGCCACCTCTGCGACCCTTCTTTCTCCCCTTCCGGCCATCATCTCCCTCATCCCGACTATGCTTTCTGCCACCCATGCCTGCGGTAAGCCCAGCCATTCGCTGAGCCTCCTTCAACAGGCGCTCTCGGTTTCGCTTTTCTCTTTCCAGAGTATGGGGATCTTGAACCGGTGGCGCGGATGAAACTTGGGGTTTCTCGCTCTGGTTTTCCTTGCCGCGTTCTCGGTCACGATCTCTGTCCCTGACAGAGTCGCGACGGGATGAGTGATGGGGAAGTTCCTCGTTATGACGATGGCGGGTGCTGCTAGGTCTTTCTTTCTCGCGGTCACGAGCTGCGGAGGAGATGCGGTCTTGGCGGGGACCTGTTGGAATGCGAATATCTTCGGATATGGAGATGCTCTTGTTGCGCGAACTAGCACCTTTAATTTCAATTCCACCAAAGCCGTTAGACATGACTGAAGGCCTGCGTGGTGCAGCTTCCGGTTCAATGGGAGTTTTCAACACCTCTTTCTCTGGCTTATCTACCTTTTCGGGTTCAACTTTCAGTTCTTCGGACCCTCGACGACTGTGGCGGTGTCGATGTTCACGGTCCCGCTCTCGATCACGGCTTCGAGATCTATCATCACGATGCGACCGATGACTAGAGCGATGCTTATGCGAGGATGACTTGTGGTCTCTGTCACTAGCCTTCTCCCTGTCCCGATATTTGTCCCTATCTCGGCGGCTTCGGTGGCTCGGACGTTTAGATTCAGAGGGGGAAGCAGATCTGGATCTATTCTCTTCGATCCGTTCTGTCTTGATATCATCGACGACTTCGTCAACTTCATCACCACGACCCCCTTCCTCTTCTTCACGACGACGTCGTTCCCGGCGGCGTTCTCTCCTTCGTTCGCTATCCCTCTCGTCTTCGGAGCGGGAAGCTGATCGGTGTCTGTGACGGCGATGGTGTTTCTCTCTGCTTCTGCTTCGTCTCTTTTCGAGCGACGCCGACCTGTCCCTGTTTCTCGAAGGTGATCTTGTTTTCTCCCGACCTCTACTTTCCTTTTCTGATTCCTCGGGCGGTACACTTGTACGCTCAACAGTGTTTGGCCTTGAGCTAGCACGGCCTGCTATCGAGAAACCTCGTCCTCTGATGCTAGAGTTAGGTAGGCCCGCACGCATTGCTTTGGGACCAGTGGGAGCATTGATCGGTACATCAACAGGCTTCACATTCGGGGGCTGCATGGTGCCAAAACTGCCTCCACGGGAATGATTCTGTGCAATGCCACCTCGAGCAGCACCATAGGAATTTACTGAGTTAAATCCATAATTGGACTCCTGAGCGTAGGAAGCATCATTATCTTCCAGTGTCTGGATTGCCATCCCTTTATCACCAGGATCCTGGACAGTGGCCGCTTCTTCTGGAACATCTGATGGACCCTCAGTTACAATTCCATTCTCCATGGCTTTGTCGCCATTTTGTCCCTCGGCGTTATCGTTCTTGGGAGTTGAATCCTCAGCACCTTCAGACTTTGGGCGAATTTCTCTACCAAACTCGTCGGTATTACCAGCAGGAGCGGGAGTGGCATCTGCCTTTGGTCCTGTAGGAATGGATCCTGTTTCACTAATAGGTCCATTTCTTTGCTGGCCTGATCCAAACTGCTGGGGATACTGCTGTGAGAAGGCTTCGTTTGAACCATACCCATAGCCACCACGGCCATAGCCGCCCCGTCCCCTACCTCGACCTCGGTAACCTTGGGAGTAGTCATTGTGATGGTTTGCTCGTCCATAATTACTTTGGTTATATCCTGCAGAGTGAGAGGCGTACCCAGAGTTGTTAGCTCCATAATCACCGTGACCCATGGCTGCTGCGTTTGGATTGAAATTATCTGTTCCAACATTCCAATTTTGTTGTCCGTTCCATCCGTTATTGAAACCTGAGCCCATCCCTCCGTCGAAACCTCCCATTCCCATCCCCATGTTCATGCCCTGCATGCCCATGCCATTTGCGCCAAAGCCACCACCATTCATCATCGCATTCTGCATCGACATTGGGTCCATGCCCATCCCAGGCATACCTTTAGGCTGTTAGTTTTAGTTCAGTATTAAATTGTCCTAGACTAAACATACCCATCATTGGAAAGTTGCCAAAACCACCTGATCCCATACCGTTCTGCATGGCCATCATCTGCATCATCTGAGACATATCGCCGCCAAACCCCATGCCTGGAAACCCACCAGCAACAGAGGGGTCGAAGCCCATTCTCGCGCCAAATGCAGGAGTCTGTGAGACGCCTTCACCGTCCTTGCTATCTTTTTCACTCTTCTCCCCTGCCTTATCCGCGTCGCCATCTACCATCGGTTCCTGGCCCGGCGCAATCTCCTTTATAGATATTAGCAAATGGTGCAAAATGGTACAATCATATCCTTACCTCTATGGACTGCTGCGGAATATCTTGCTGCGCCGCTGGATCTTCATCGGCAGGCTTCGCTGGAGCTTGTTCTATCGGTTCTGCCGATGTAGCTTCTTCGGCTTTGACTTCAGCGGGAGGCGCATCTTTGCCAATCTCCGCTGGGGTAGGCTCGACCGGCGCAGGCGTCTCGACTACGAATGGTGTAGCCGGAGGCGAAGCCTTGGCCTCCTTCAATCTCGCCGCCTCGCGCTTCTTCTCCTCGGTCCTCAAGAAGACCTTGATAGTTGTCCGCAGTGACTTATTCGGCTTGCAGTCTTCGGCCGAGACGGGCGTGTGTTCGCAAACGGGACATGATGATGGTAGGGTAGACTGGCCTGCATCTGGTATTAGCAATTGCAATCGCAAGCTCGATGCAGTGTGCCGTGAGCACTTACAAGCTTCGCAGATGGCCTGCTCGCAGCAGGGCATGCGGAATGCGTTCACGGCCAGCCTGCTGCAGATGGCGCATCGGAGCTTGATGGGAATCTCATCTTGGGTTAGGGAGCTGGGGCTTGGTTAGCAGAGGCTCTCGTGGCACGTTGTTACTTGGTGGGGGGTTGACGGACTCGATGAGTGCGGCTTGCGCTGCGGTGGTGGTGGAAGCTGACATGGTTGCGCCAGCTCCTTCAATGGTGGGAAAGGGTTGTTGGGGATGGTCGCATGCTTATGTGAGTGGAGTTTTGAGGAAGATCAAGAGAAGGTGTAGGGTCGCAACTTGGCGAAGTCATGTAAAAGTGGTCATGGTTTCTGTTTGTCTTGCATCCAATCTATTTTTTTGGAGGACAGGAAGAGGTTGTCGCGATAAGTCAGATATGCCACTAGCGCCATGCAGATATAGAGGCACGTGACCACGACTAGATATCTTATCCCTCGTGCTTAGGAATTTCGTAAATTATATAGTTTGTCTGAGCGACGTGTAAATCTCGGCGGCAGATATTGGATGTTCAAGAGATCATAAAGCGATTGTTAAAGAAATTGTATTGGGTTATAGTTCTACCCCCTTTTGCTTGTTTGCTTGAACCACCCAAAACTCGCTAAGACAAACCACGCAACGACATGTCATCACCATCTATCCATCTGTCTTCTCCAAACTCTTTGCCAATGATCTAGTCAATTGAATAAGCAATCCCTAGACGGGGTGCAATTATACATAACCATGATACTGGGGCAGGTCTCCTGGCTCGATTGCTTCGTTTTCCTCATCTTTTTAGCACCGCAATTGATTCTCCGAGTTGGCTTCTTCCCCACCCTCTTTTGCGGATTACAGGCCCTGCCATTTCTATGTATGATGTCCCATTTCACTACCAAGTTTTTCTTTTCATCACAAAATATACATGCGAGTTATATTGACTCATACAACGGCGATAATTCATTTAATTTAATTTCTACCTCTCCCATCTTCTTTTTGCTGTGCTGTGCTGCGCTGATTTTTCATAGTAATAAAATTACCCCTGAGCTTCATCTACGAGCGCTTCTTCCTCGCCCGCCACCACCAAACCCCATTCGTACAGAAAGCATCATGGTTCGAGGATATAGTCATCCGATGCGTTCGCTATGCATTTGCGAATATCCCAGCCAGTATCGGCCGGGTATTCTTTTCGAAACCCGTTGCGCTCCCCTTTTTAAGATTCCGCATGCTTCGACATGGCTATATACGTTCGCCTATACATTGGCATGAAGTAAAAGAAGTAAGTCTCAAGTCTCTCCCTCGCATTCAGTTCATCTCACTCAAACCCCACAGCAAGACTTCACCGGCCTCTGGATAACCGCCAACCCAACCATGAAACCCGACCTGATAATCTACTACTTACACGGTAAGCCCCCTCCCTCCTCGTCGTCCTTTCCCCCTCACCATCTAACAACAACCCCCAAACAGGCGGCGGTTTCTCAATGGGCTCCTCATACTTCTACCTAGAATTCCTCATCACCCTGCTCACCCTCCTCTCCTCCTCCACCTCCACCTCCTTCACCAACCCCGCCATCCTATCCCTAGAATACACCCTCGTCCCCGACGCCACCTACCCAACACAACTGCACGAGGCACTAGCCGGGTACGCGTACGCGGTGCGCGTGATGCGCGGGGATGCGAGCCGCGTCTGCGTAGCGGGGGATTCGGCCGGTGGGACGATTGTGCTGAGCATGCTGTTGCGGCTGGGTGAAATTGCTAGAGAGAAGAATGAGAATGGGAACGGGGATGGGCATAGTGCTTTTAATGCGAAGGCAGAAAATGAAATTGAATGTGCAGGTGCGCGGGATTGGAGACCAGGAATGGCAGTTCTGATATCCCCCTGGATAACACTCCACCTCGACCCCACCACGCAGACCCCTCACACCGACGCCCACACCCACACCTCCGATTACCTCTCACCATCCCGCCTCCAGCACTACGCACGCCAATACTCCGGCCTCTCCTCCGACCCGCTCATCTCCCCCGGCCTCCACACGCACCCCACCCCCTGGCTCACCGCATCCCCGCTCACCGGTTTCCACACAACCTACGGCTCCACCGAAGTTCTGGCGCCGGATATCCGGGCCTGGACACAGATGCTGCGCGCTGGCGGCGTGGCTGTTAGGACGGAGGTGGAGCGGGGGGATGTTCATGCGTGGCCGGTTGCGGGGTTGTTTTGGGGGCCGGGGAGGAGGAGAGGTTGAGGGGCGTTAGGGGGATTGCGGGGTGGATTGAGGAGAGGATGGGGAGGGTTGGGAAGGGGAGGGAGAAGGAGAATGGGAGGGGTGGGTAAAAATGGGATGGGGGAGGATGGGTGAGTGAGTGGGGAAGTGGGGAAGGAAGAAAGACTTTTTTCTTGAGGCTCACAGGATAGAATGTTGCATAGCACGACAATTATGTCAATAGGATAGGAGTCTCCCTCTCGTCCTTGAGGTCTTAATAATTAGCTACAGCTTCGCTATCTCACCACTAAACTAGGTCCCGCCCACATTGCTTTAAATTATGACTTCTCACTATTTTCAGCCGGAGCCAGAACCTAATCGGCGGTCCCCCCTAGCTTCTCCAACCCTCAACCTCGAGCTAGGGGGCAGTTCTCGCACGGCCTTCTTTTGTAATCGTCCACTTATCGTAGTCACGTGGTAGACGTCGTCGCATTCGCTCCTAGTCTACGGAAGCATGTTGTAGCCGTAAGCAAACTGTAGCCTTTTTCAAAAAATTTATTAAGTACCACGCCATACAAATCAGGTGTAAAGTGACATTATAATATTTTATTCCAGGGAAAACCTTGCAATCTCTACATCTGAATCTGAATCGTCTGAATCGTCTGAATCGTCTAAATCGTCTAAATCGTCTGAATCGCTCGAATTGCTCATATTACTACCTTCATCACTGCTTCCACTTGACTCTAGAGGTCGTGCCATTATACCTTCTCCACGTAATGTGACATACCTATTGCCTCGTCCAGTGATATCGCCTCATTTAGTAGTATTGCCTTATTGTGGCGATATAAGTGCTTCTCCGCCATCCATTCGTTGCATGATAATATTAACTAGCTCTTCTACTAGCTAGCTAGGAACCTCCAGATTAATGAAGGCATTTTTACGTAACCTAGAAGCGCTTGATCTACCGCTAGCTTAGCAGCTTTCTCGAGATCTGGAATAGGAATATAGAGCATTCCAGCGCTAATATTGTTAGGAAGAGTAGCTAATATCTATTGCCTTTATTGCTTCTTAAGTCTACGGCAAATAACACTAAAAGCATGCTCTTCTTTGCAGCGCTTAGACTTGATCTTCTTCAAGAAGTTAATCTCCTTATTCGTAGTAGCTTCCTCCCTCTTTTTATCGCGCGCTGCAATTAAAGTATCTGCAGCTTCTCCTATTATCTCCCCCCCTTTTTGTATGCGCCGGCGACCTATAGACTTCCTCTTTGTAAGCGTCTCGACCTTTTTGTAGAGCATATCTCGTTTGACTATAGCAATATCGCTATTGAGTAATTGTCTTTGTGTAGCGCGCTTAACTCGTTCGAATTTAGCCTTGGAGGGACTGCTAAATATCGTATTCGCTCTAGCTTATAGTTTGCTTAATTGTATTTCGACTTGGTAGCTTGATTGAGGTGTAGGAGGTTTCGCAGACGGTGACGCATTTCGTAGAGTAGAGGCAGAGGCAGAAGAGGTCCCTGTTGACCTCACAAATCTCTTCATAGCTTTCTTAACGATATTAAGCTTTGGTGGCTATATCCCTGCTTTGCGGAACGCGCTTTGGATTATCTTCTTCTTGAAGGTCTTCTTTCGAATGCTTGAGAGATCGCGGAGGAAGTGGGAGATTATATAATCGAAGTTGAGGGAAGCTAGCGATTCGTGAATTGCCTTATTATGCCAATGCTTATATAGCTGGAAGATGCTAATATTAAGAGGTTGCATAATATACGTAAGATGCGGAGGGAAAGAGAAAGGCATAATATAATACTCTCGAGCTTTCTTTGTAAATTCAGGCGTAACGTGACTGCCATGGTTATCTATTAATAGTATTCGCTACTCCTTCTTAGGTCTAGCGCTAGTATGCTGAATATAATGGTCCAAATATCGCATTGCTAGGTTATTCGTTGTGAAACCATTCTCACTTAATAAAACAAGCTCTCCGCCCCTCAGGTTATCGCGATACCATGACTCTATCTCTATATAATGCTTTCCTTGTATAATAATCACTAGTGGAATTGTCTTCTTTCCTCTCGCATTTATCGTCTTAATAATCGTAAGGGATTTGCGATCTTCTAGGCTAATCGAGTATAATTCGCAGATATCGTTAGGGATAATAACCTTAATGCCTTTTGGGCAACTAGCTCGAAACCTAGTCTCGTTAAAGTTATCAAGATTCTCCCGTCTGATCTGATACTTTTTCAAGGTATCGCGATACTCTATAAACTAAGCAGCTACTTCTTCTATGTCTTGTGTAGAGATCTGTACTTTTGCAAGGGATTTGGTGGTAATAAGGTGTAGCTTCTTGCGCTTCCACCACTTTATAAACTAGCTTTCTAATGGATGGCTTTTCCCTTAAATCTCCCTTAATTGATAGATAACACTAAGTATAATAGATCGAGTAGGCAGCTAGTTGTGGGCAATCTAAGAGCGTATAAACTTGAATATACTATCCTCCTCTACGTCTGTCAAGACCTTATTATAACCTCTATGATGCGTATTTGGCGGCCCTTCTTTAGCTTCTCTTTAGATTAAGGCACCTAAAGTATAAGGTTTTAACTTATATATTCGCGTAGTAGTAGCAACCTTCTCTTTGGGGTTCTGCTGAAGCTATTTCTTTGCCTTCTCCACACGACGCTTATGGTTGCTAGTATTGTAGAGAGCTCGTTCGTAGACTAGAGAGGAAGATCGCGATTGTAGAGAGGAGGTCTTTCGTAGAGGAGGAGAGGAAGGCAATTCGAGTAGTGTTTTAGGAGGATAAGAGCTAATTTGAGGATATGGAGGAAGTGGCGGAGATGAAGGTATTGCTGCTTGTTTTTGAGCTTGTTTTCGATGCTTTCGAGGAGGTAGAGTAGGTGATTTAGGCTCAGATTTAAAGGTCTCGAAAAGAAGAGACTCTGATCTACGCATTTGGTCCGACATAATATAGGATAAAGGTGTTGTGGAGGGTAGCACGAAAAGACGTTTTTTTTTGGTGGTGGTTGCTAGTTAATAGTGGGCTTAAACAGCACGCTAAGGGGCCCCTCCCCCTTAGTGGGGGAAAGCAAGTTGTCACAGGAAAGCAAGTTGTCACGCTACGCGTATTTTTAAGTCTGCCTGCAAACTTTGCATGTAGTTTAAGTCCTAGGCTACGCTTAGAATTTTTAACACTAGAAAATGGTAGAAAATCACTACTTTTCTACGCTTTCTAGTCTTCCTAAACCTATATATTCTAATATAACTTAATTCTAAATCGAGAGACTAATTTCTAATAGTATAAGGATTCTAGAAATTAATTATTAAGTTATGCATTAAAAAGGTAGCTAACTTATAGTTAAAAAGATACCTCTAAAATATGCAAATTAAGTCGAAATTTCTATGAAAACACACCAAATTCTAGCGTGACAACTTGCTTTCCCGTGACAACTTGCTTTCCCCCACTAAGGGGGAGGGGCCCCTTAGCGTGCTGTTTAAGCCCACTATTAATTTAACAGGCTACAGTTTGCTTACGGCTACAACATGCTTCCGTAGACTAGGAGCGAATGCGACGACGTCTACCACGTGACTACGATAAGTGGACGATTACTGCGACTAATTAAAAAAGTGCGACTAATTAAAAACGCCCCCTAGCTGGGGCTTGAGGGTGAGGAAAGCTTAGGGGGGGGCCGCCGATTAAGCTTGGGGGTGGGGATGTGTCACTGTTTTTGTCCCTGTCATTAGTTGTATATCACAAGAGACACTGCCACGTATCATATGCAATATGCACCATCGAGAAAAGCTTGAGCAATCAGTAATAGAGAACAGGATATCTATCGCAAGCTCCGTCAGAAATCTAGCTAATTCAGCAATCCAGCACAATCAGCAAATACTGCAAATCCAGCAAACTCAATCCACCACGCGGTCACGCCCAAGAGCAAGAACACCAGAAATCAACCCCTAACTCCACCATTGCGCATTTCGCCCTCCATCACAAATCAAAGCAAACCCCAACTCCATAATCCCACCTCACAAACCACAGCAAAACGCCTCCCACCCAACCAATTTCACAATCTCATTCACAACTTCGCCCTAACACCCCCCTCCCCCAAGAATGGACCAATGTACTCCTCCCACCCCTCCCTCAAAACCCCCCCATTCTCCCTCGCATGCACATTAATCGGCAACTGCCGCGTCCACACCATAATGCGCTTATAAACATCACCATCCCTGCAGCCCAACACAGAGCCCATACTCGCATCGGAGAAATTCCACGCATCCGTAAGCGCGACCGCATCGGGCAGGAGGCGCGCCAGGAGCACGTTGGTTAGGGAGCGCATGGCGGAGAGCTGGGACGGGGTGAGGAAGGATGTGAAGGAGGAGGAGGTGGGGGTGAGGGGCGAGGACGCGGTGTGTAGGTGTGAGATGATGAGGAGGTTCGTGAGCACGGGCTGTAGCGCGGATGGGGCGGCGGAGACGGCGGCTATAAAGGCGCGCAGGATGTACAGCTCGATGTGTGCGCGTGCTGCGACTTGCAGTGCGACGGCGTGGGTGTTCTCCGCTGTGACTGCTGAGCCCTGTTCACTGCACAGCAGCTCGTACGCCTCGGTCACCAGTCTCGCAGCGCGGTGTTCGAAAACCTGCACCAGGACCGCGGGGTTCAGGAATGCGTCGCCGTCGTAGGTAGAGAGAGGTGTGTCCATGTAGCTGCATACGTACGCCATGTCGAGCGGGAGAGCGGGCGCTGCCATGCCTTTCATAAGGTATCGAGAGACCTGTTTCCACATAACTGTGTTCTCACCCTCGAAAGTACAGCACCCCGCAACACTTGCCACGATCTCGGGGAGACCGGACATGGTCAGGTATCCCTGGCCACCACACAGCTTCCGTGCATCTTCCGCGCCATCGGCAGCTGTTTGCGTGCACCAGGCTTTCAGGCCCGCCATGATCATGTGGACGTATGGCAAAGAACCGTGGTCGCCGCGCGCCTGTGCTTCCAGAAGCTTCTGGTAGGTAGCGTTGGCGGACATGGAGGCGAAGAGTATGGCGTAGGCTTTGGAGATGAGCGTTAGGAGACGGTAGTGCTGAAGCTTGTAGGACATGATGGCTGGCTCGTTGGGGATGCTTCTTTGGCCTTGGACGCGGACGGCTGAGTACCGGGTGGCGATGGTGAGGGCTTGGGCGAGTTGGAAGGCGCTGTTGCGGATTATGGTGGAGCGGGCGCCGAGCATGCCGCCGTACAAGAGCTTCTCGCGCAGAGGGTCGGCGTGGTAGGTACCATTTTCACTGACAGTGTTGTAGCGGCTGAGAAGATGGGTGCGCGGGATGCGAACATGGTTGAAGATGGCATAACCATTGTCTGTTCCGTTGTAGGCCATTTTCAATCTGCACGCAGTCAATACTAGTATGTCAATCACTTCGGGAGGAAACTCACCCCATGTCTCCCAATTCAATACCAGGCAGTGGCTTGAAGTCCTCCAAAGAGCGAATTTGCATAATGAAGGAGTGAATTCCATAATCCTTGCCATCAATGATCATTCGAGCAATGACGATGGTGTGAGTAGACGCATAGCCCAGTGCACCAGGCCAGTACTTGACCGCCGGAATACTTGGGGTATGGATGACAAACTCATCAGATCCCTTATCCAAAGTAGCTGTCGTCTGAAGGCCAGCGACGAAACTTCCATGACCCAACTCGGTTTGCGCATACGAGCCGATAATCATGCCGGACTCAGCAAGAGGAAGCCAATGCGCAAGTTGCTCAGGGTTACACTGGAGCTTCAACATAGGGATGAAAAGGAGGCCGGTCAGACCAAAAGGATTGGCGTTTGACAAAGCCCACTCGTGGTTGCATTGGTAGAAGACTTTATGGCCATGGTCCATTCCATCGTTGACGGTCACTCTGGCAGCTCGCAAGCCTTCAAGTAGCATCTCTTCACGGTCCATGTTGCCATAACGTGGTGGGAGCTTCCAGGGGTCATCAGTCCCGAGAGCCTTTTCAATACGTGCAAAGGCATCGTTCTGGCGGGCCACTGCTTCTTTTCTAGATGACTTTGTATTAGCAATATGATAGTCAGTCTGGGGATCAGATGACTTACCCGCCCACTATGATCTCCGTGAGGAGGCTCGAGTCGAATGTTGCTTGGTTTCTTGCTCGCTCCATCAGCATCGGCTGGGTGAGACTCTGAGCTACAGGGCGAGCTGATGAGGAGGCCGAGGTGCTTTGGGGATCGCTGCTCTGGGCAGTGTTGTGCTGAGCATGGCTGGTTTGCACATCCATCAACCGCATGGTGGAGTTATCACGTCCCATGCCTGATTACTTGGTAAACAAATGCGGACTTACAAATAACAGTGCACAAGCGGACAGTGTATTAGCTACAAACTAATCAACAAGAGCGTACGTCTCCTGAATAGTAGCCAACAATAAGGTATGGTCAAGAAGGAAGTTGGTTGGGAGTAGAGGAGAGTAATTATAGATCCACATAAATTGGAGCTGTTTCTAAACAGGCCTGGTCTCCGTGTGAATGTGGTTAGGTAAAAACCAATGGGATGGATTGTTGAGGCTGAGGGAAGGAAGCCCCGCATACGGAGTTGCCAAAAACTTGCTCGTGGACATTCACTTGACACCACAGAGGAGCAGGCTATAATAGCGGCCTCAACGGCGCACCTAGGAGCGCACCAAGGAGCGCACCAAGGAGCGCATCCACCTTGCCTTAATCTCGGGTATATTGTATGCCTTATCTTTGATTTATTCACGTAAGACATGAAGATCATTTTTTCCTGACACGTTGAAAATAAAAAAAACGAATGGCATGCAAAATATCAATAAGGAAGGCCCATTCAATCCTCCCAGATCGAAGAACTAAAATCGAAGAGCACATTTGAGCATGGGACGGGTACCCAAGCAATGTGAATTGTCACTCGGGACACCAAGACGGCCCAAAAGATACCCTATGCTATCATTTGAAGGTGTTATTATTTGATAGCCTTATGTGAATTGTCTGATTCTCCACTCGAATTTTCAAAGGGATGAAACTTCTCACATGGGCTTATGTTACTCAACAAACTCAGAAGTGTCCCAACCAAAAGGTCATATAGTTCTCGTCATAGATTTATAATCAGAGCTATAGGCACTGGGATCTGGAACTGTCCCCAACCCAAGTGCTCTGTACCGATTCGGGTCATATCTGATCCGTGAAGCGGGAACTGTCAACTCCGAGTTCGCTCCTAGTACCAAGAGTCATGACCGAATAAAAAACTGATTACGCGATGAATGAGGGTGACCAAGCACGTTACACAGGCCGAATGTTGACATGATAAGGCGCATTGCATGACGCTCGTCCATGTCGAAGCTGGCCACTGACGTTTTCTCCAGCAGAAGGCTACCTTCAGATAACGTGTAGTAACAGTTGCTGAATGCATCCTCATACCTCCGCATAAGTGAAAAGTCAGGAGGGAACTCCACATCTCCCACTCTTTCATCCAACACATCAGGTATCTCTCACAACGCAACCACTTGATCCATAAAACAAACAAGGCCTGCAACTTCCTCGATAGATAGACATACATCTACCTCTTCGCTAAAAAGAAGCCCTGCGAAAAAGGCTTCCGGCGATTATCACCCTTCGTCCCCGTACGACCTTGCAGCCAAGCCTCCTTCTTGGAGCGAGAACGAGCAGAAGCCTTGGGTGCGAGCAGCAAGGTGCTGGATTTGGTCACTCTGTAGGTGGTGGTCCCAACTCGGCGGTCTTTGGGGGTCTTGGACACTGGAACCTCGTCGAAGAACTTCGTTTTCTTTGGTTTTGTTTGAAGTTTCGTGTCGGTGGGTTCGGTGGTAGAGATGGTATCTTCCTCTTGTAAGAGCTCGGCGGGGAGGAAATCTGGGAGGGTGGATTTGTACTGTGATAGTGGGACCATTGTATCTGTAGTCTGGCTCGAACCCTGTACAGTGTCGATTTGGATTGGTTCTGGTAGGGCGCTTTGAGGTTCTGGCACCGAGACAGTCTCCGTAATGATTTCCACTTCTGGTAGAGTGCTTGCAGGTTCTGGCGCCGAGACAGTCTCTGTGATGATTTCCACTTCGTCGTCTTGCTCCTCGCCCGGCTGAGTGACCTCTTGGATATCTTCCAAGCTCTCTTCTTCCACAACACTGAGATCTGGGTACAGGACAACTTTCGAGGTCTCCTTTACCTCAACGACAACTTCGGGGACAGCCACTTCTGATATATTGGGATCCTCCATCCGCGTCCTGACCGGCAAAGGTTCCAAAATCTTCCGAGGCTCGTCTACACCTTCCAATTCCACATACTCTACTACGGGAGGAATAATGGCAGGTATTTCTACAACGGGTCTTGTGGCTGAGAGCGCGCCACCTCCAAATGCGCGTGGTGTATTCCTTTTGGAAGTTCTGGGTTTCTTCGATGTTTGTGGTGTGTAGAATTCCTGTTCATCCTCGCTGTCTTGAACCCTCGAGAGGCTACCTAGCTTTCGTTTCGGTGTTTGTGGGACGTAGACATTGATGCTATCCTCTTCGTCCACTTCTTGGGAGGCAGGCTTGGTGCCTCTTCGACGTGTTGCGACCACTGCAAGAAATTAGCAACTGAACCAATTTTTTTCTCCCATATTCAGTAAAAAAAAGTGACTGCCCTCCCCAGACATGGGTCTAGGGTCACACAGAGCTCTACCAAAGGGGACCTACTCTTCTCTTCTTCTTCAACCTGCTGCGCCTGGGTCGATTGATCTTGGTCTTCTTCGCTTGGTGTATCACTGAACATGCGGGTTTTCGCAGACCTGAATATTCTCGACAACATTAGGTATGTGCAAAATCTTTTGTGCGGGCCGGCGACAAAATAGTATGCATGTCGTCAGGATCGATCCGAGAATTTTCCATGACAATACACGCTAACCGGCAGAATATTTCAGCGCTTCACCGCCTTCAACGACCTCACTCCTGGGCAAAGCACTCAGGGTTAGAAGCAAAAGCCCGACTTTATAATTGACCAGTATTGAGGAAAACACTCATTCAAACGTATTGCACTTCCTAATATAATATAATCCATCTACAAGTTCTCAGCAGCAATTCATCATCTTCCTCAATCTACCCAACCTCGAATTCTTCATCAACAAGGCAGGGTAGACAGGCACGAAGATTGCCTTGTTGATACGCGGCAATGACTTCTTTGAGGAGGTCAATACCCCTACTTGGAAAGTGTCACAAGTCGTTAAGCTACAGGTCCTTCCATGCATCCCAAAACCTCGCCGCCGCCGCCAAACCAAAACCTTCCCCCAGAATATCCAAAGCCAAAACACGTGTCCCAAATGTCCTAAAGCAATACAAGCCCAGGGATGCCCTCCCACCACTCGCCTTCCTTCAATCAGCAGCCAAAGCCGGCGCCATGGATCTAGAGCCAGCCAAAGCCTTCGAGTTCCTGGCCGAATACGTGGAACAGGCTAGGTCTTCAACCAAAAAAGGATGGGAAAAGGATCTGTGTGATGGTGAGTAACTACCTTCTCGTGCCATTTCACATAACTCATTGCCTATCTCTAGTACATGGCGTGACGCTGCAGCACATGGTGACCCTATCCGGCGTTCTCAGAAGGTGCTCCGACCGCGCTCAAAATGGATTGGGCTTGACGCTAATGCTCGCTGCGTCCGAGATGGGCGAGAAGAGCGCGACATACGAGCTGATCCAGTCCAGCATCAACAAGAACCAAGTCTTCGAGTATCCAGCTCCGCTGCAGCGCTTAGGCTCACTAGCCAAGAAGGAGAAGGATGCTGAGGCGATGGCGCTGCTGGGCAAGGTGTTGTTCTGTCAGGGCAAAGAAGACGAGGCTCTGGAATGGCTGCGCAAAGCAACGCGGCCACCAACGGGGAGCTTGGAATTTGCTGGGTCTGGCGACGCGCTTGTGTATGAAGGTCGGATTCTTCTGAAGAAAGGTGATAAGAAGGGAGCGGGAGAGGCGTTCAAGAAAGCCGCCCTGGAACTGGATGAACCGAGCGCCTACTTTTATCTTTCGCAGCTCCAGGAGCCGGGATCGTCGACACAGGAGGTCTATTTACTGAAGGCTGCGTCGTCGGGGGTTCTCGAGGCGATGCATAATCTCGGTGCGCTGGAGCTTGCGAAGATTGGGAAGCAGGAGAAGAAACCGACCTCGTTAGCTGATTATGGGATGGCGAGAGAATGGTTTCAAGTTGCTGCTTCGGACGGATTCGGATTGAGCATGCTGAATATGGCGCTGATTTGTAAAGCTGTTGGACAAGATGAGGCTGGTTTGCTTTGGCTCGATAAGGCGGCGCAGAGCCCTGACGTTCGTGGAGAGGCGAAGAATGTGAGGAGGGAGTGGGCAGAAGAATCGAGTCGACTCACTTGATTGTGTTATTACACGTTCATTTGTCGCATCTGGCGAGACTGCGAAAGAAACGAGTTGATGACTTTCATCTAGTCTATACATTTACTCAGGTGGTTTCTTTCTCGGATCGACCAAACTGTATTTATTAGATTATCCTACATATGGGAAGCTACTGTAAGAAATATGAAATATCTGCCTGAAGGCCATGTCATCAATTAAAGTAGCCAATTC
The DNA here is from genome assembly GCA_007821475.1 of Lachnellula arida. Classification (NCBI taxonomy): domain Eukaryota; kingdom Fungi; phylum Ascomycota; class Leotiomycetes; order Helotiales; family Lachnaceae; genus Lachnellula; species Lachnellula arida. The sequence continues at coordinate 40,286 of QGMF01000187.1, forward strand.
ATTGTACACGTACACCAAGCGAATAGATTTGGGGTTTGGTTTTGATTTTGCTCGGAGCTGTATATGAGCAACCTTCCCCCCTCCGAGTAAATGTGCTGTTAGGGGTCAGTTATTATAGGGGACCTCGTGAAGATAGAGGGAACAACACACCGTGAGCCGTAGGCTAGGATCAGACTTGTAGTTTCATCGTAAAAATATACATAGAATAATAGAATAATCTAAACAAAGTGTTTAAAGAAGACAATGCTCCATGGCTAAAAGAGTCCCTATTTATAAAGCCCCTACTACATCTCTGCAATCGCACTAATATCGTTAGTAGTCCGAGTAGTTACTGCATCTAGAAGTGGGCGTATAGTGAATTGAAATGAGGCTCACTAGTCGCGGCAGTGGTGCAGTTTGCAATGAATCTATACTCCGTACATAGAAGGATATGGGTAGTAGAGATTATGCTTAAATGCTGTCAAGTTCATTGTTGCTGTCAATACTAACGGTTTTCGAGCGCTACGAGACTTGTGTTTAGTGTAAAAGGTATGGCGTGAAGAGAAGAAATGTTTGCTTGAATACAGCCAGCCGCTTTGTTACTTTCTCACAGGCTCACAGCTGGTAGTATTATCCACAAAGGGAACCTATGCCTCGTTCGATAGCTTCGGCGGCATTAGCAGCTGCCACTTCAGCCCAGTAGGCCCGGCGCCACTTATTAATAGTAGGTCCTCCCATTTTAACGTAAGGTTTCCGGGGAGGTGCGACGTGAAGAGATGAGGAAATGGAGCGTGTGTGTATGCAGTGAATGGAATGGGTATTTATCTACTGCATACCAAAGCTGGATAAGCAAGTTAGAGGAAGCATTCTACATTTGTTCTTCCTGATGTACAGCCTAACATGACAACTCTGAGGTTATAAACATAGCGGTATAACCAAATCCGCCACGACGATATGCTTTCTCCTGGTTATGTTGACTAATTGAATCTCTTTGCGGAGTGGGTAGTGAAATTTCCTTTGCTGTCAAGGTTATCACTGCTGTTAACCTTTCGTTCATTCATTACCTACTAGCTGATGCTTGTCCGAAGAAAGCTATGCACCACGTCTTGTCATTATTACCAACTACCCGTCCTGTCTTTCAAGTAAACATTTAACATACTTCAAGGAGCAGCTAGAGCAGCTCGGTTACCGACGCGTTGTATGACTTTTCTTGCATACCATATTCTCGCAGTATCGCCGCTTATTTAATAGGATAGCTCTGCAGGTGAATATTGTGGCAGCTACTGTAGCTACTAGGCCTGATATTTCCGCATTACATGTCGTAGATTCGATATTTGGGTAATACTGTACGGGAAATATTATCAGTAGGGAGGAGTACGCTGATATCTATTATGTTAGGGGATGGATTGATAATATGTTACCTTCTCTACCATTATCATCTCACTTATAACTCTCTTCATTAAAGACATGATGTGGTCCACATACTTCTAAAGATTGGTTGAGATGAAGAGGTGTATAGCAAGATCTTTGATCATGATCACACAAAAGGGGTTTCGCTTACTCGGTTCCTTTATTCCCTACCTAAGGTGATTTATCATCAAACCACAATGCAACTATAGTATTTGTTGGCTTTTAATCAGTCCGTGGTTTAATTTCCGGCTCCAGTAAAATCAATAACTTTAGAATGATTAACCACTTCGCGTCTTTATCTGCCACAGGCTTATAAAATGCCGGCACCCAGGCAATCACCCGAGATACTATCTTGCCACCTAACCTGCTCTCACGCAGACCCAAGGAATCTACGCATCTCAAAATGCCATAGCAAGGTGATCATGAGTTCTTTACTTGATTAATTTCAAGAAGCTGACGAGTTTTACGGTAGTAAGCGTATATAGACTAGGTAAGGCTTCTTTTGACTCTATGAAAGCAATAGCTGGAACCGCTGATTAGGCTGTCATATTTAGCTGGGAAGGGAGTAGAGTTCTGGCCTCTTCCCCGGGACTCATAGGAGGTATTCCTAAACCTCCACCTTCTGAAACTAAGTTTAAATACTAGTTTTATGGCTAAATAAAGGTCTCGTTCACTGAATCCGCCGAGATCCTCAAGATCTTCAGGGAGAAAGGAACTGGTTCTAATATTGTCTGTGCTCGCACTGATGGCTTTTCGTGCGGCCGTATGGTTATACTATCTGATGTCTTCGCGCAGAAAAAAATCTTATGCAAAACTCACCGAAGTTTCTACCTCATTTGTATAGTCGCTTGTAAAACCGGCCTCCCGGTAACTGCAGGTGCATACTGTAACACCACTAAATTTATTGCAGGTACTTGCTATCGCTAAGAAAACACCAAGAAGAAATCCTAGCCTCAAACTATACCTGCACAAGATGTAGTTTCAAATGATCGTGAAATTACGAACCTGTATTGATTCTTCTGTACCAGTCTGATTGTACTCGTACTCCGCCCGGAGGTCCCGAGACCCCGTGGCCCCCTTTCGCTCCGTAGAAAATCGGCGGCAGTGACCGACCAGCTGCGCTTGCGAGGATGCTTCCCCGAAATATCCTGGATTCCATTTCCAATTATGATAAATCCGGAAAGCCTCGTTCAATCCGTACGATAAACATGCGATTAGCTTGAATTCATTGTCTCCAGCAGGCCTCAACAACCACAGTCCACCATTGGGAGCCCTATCTCCATAATAGTGACCGGCGGTACGTGTATCAGGTGATACCCATGGGTATCCTGCGCCGATAAAACCAAGCATGTTCACAACAAGGTCTGTTGGGTAGACATCACATTCGAGTTGCCAGAGCGCCTTATCCGTATGCGATTTTCGTTTCTCCCAGATGCACTTACCCTCGGCGCGAAGTATTGGGATTACCCTACCACGAAGGATGAGCTTGGTGTAAGGAACTATCCCATTCCTGTTGTCTTGGCAGAACTGCTCCTGATCCTCTGGGGAATCCCACGCTTCTTCGATTTTCACGTTCAAGTCGAGCATACTATCATTACGATAGTGTTTCGAGCTCTTAAATAGCCTGCCAGCAAGACGCCAATCTATCACCCACGAGGGAAGTGGATGCTCGCAAGCGTTATTATCATCATCGCTGGTAAAAGCCTTGAATTTGGCTAGGACGGCGAGACCGCCCTTCATAAGCGCCGCCCATGTAACAGCACAGAGTATCGAGGTCAGATTAGCAGAGTAATCAATCGGAATAAAGACTTCGTGCTGTCTTGCCATCGTCCACTCCTGGATAGTCATTGCCTTAGCAGGAAATTTTATCATTCCTATAATCCCGTAGATATAATCTAATGGATTTGTCGCCTTTAATAAACCTGTATCCAATAGTGCCTCGATGAAATCCGGTTGAAGGCGATTTTTCTTCGAGAATTGCTCAAAGCAATTAAGCTTGTACTTGTGTAGCTGATCCAGTTTGGAGATGGCTTCCAGTTGAGCGCTAATCTCATCTGGCGTTTGTTTGATATAACTTTTGTCCTTTTTGCCTTGTAGTGGCTTGCTGTAAGGTTGTGAATGCGGAAGCATTGAAAGCAGAGTCTGTTTAGACAGCAAATCCGACCATTCAAACTGAAGATTCCCACATTGAAAGCTTAGCTTGCGAGCAGCAAATATCTCTTGTTGGACCTATATCCGCTCGAACCAGGGCCTTTTGTATAGATACGTCAATCCGGTACAAATACTCGAAAGGTCGAACTCATTCTCGGGTGGATTATGCGGAGAGATCGATGAAGCTGCAACCAACACATTATCCATATCTGATGAAGCGGGTCCAAGCCAAACTATCACCCCAGCAGCCTTTTCGTAGATTGTAAGCATGTTCCACACCTGCTTGCTCTTTTCTCCGTCATCGCTCTGGTTGATACAAATTGCATCCACCCAGAGGTACCGGACCTGTTTCTCGGGTCGTCGGAGCGTCCTCAAAGCTTCAAAGAGGCCATTGCTGATTGGAAGTTTGGCGCCATTGCATACCATGGCATCTGCGTTCTCTCCACTTCCCCAGGTATAGGAGAGAGCATCATATTCCTCAATACGATCATTTTCGCCGTTGAGCGAGCGTACACCGAGGCCCTCATGTCTGGGATGCAGAATATCTGCGACGTAAACATCGCACACCAGCCGAGAGTCGGGCCCACCGTGGTCGCCATGAAGACATAATATTCTGGTTTGGTATGGGTTGATCGGACGATATACAGGGTGCGGCTCAGGCGCGACGTCCATCCTTGTTGAGTAGTAGGTGCGAATGTGTGATGCTTCCCGAGGGAGTTTCGCAATGTTCTAATTGCTCCGTACGCAAACAATATTGCGAAGACTAGGTAGGTATAGAGATTGATGATGGCTGAGGTTGAATCTTTAGGTGCAGCCTGGAGATGGCTGCAGCCATCAGATGACAACAAGGTGGGTTGCACGGCATGATGGTGGATGAAGGTGGGTTGTGCTGGATGTGGTGATGTTGTTGTGATTATTGAAGGCGTTTTTACAAATAAACCTCACTAAAAATGATTAACTAAAAAGCTAGCAACACCTAGGTAATTTTCCTTCTATTGTATTACTATTTTACATATGGTAGGTCATAACTTAAACCCCATTTTACCTAGGTATTATTGAGTGTTTCAGTGCCACCGTTGGTGGTTGCTTATTCTTGCCGTACTGGTATCAATCGGCTGCCATACCTGTACCTTTTCAACCCAATTCAACCCAACCCAACCCAACCACAATACTCCGTATAGCAACACACCAATCCTTCTTGCTTTTAGACGCTATACTATTCGCTTTGTGTATCTTGTGGGCGTTATACTCCCACTGGAGACCCAAAGCCCATATTGACTCTAGAGTTCCCAGGAAGTTGACGAAATCCAAGCCCCCTCAGCTTTCTTTACGCTTCATACAATATGGCTTCCCTTCCAAAGGATACGCTGCACTTCCCAGATGAGCATCGACCATTTCTTGAGCCTCACCTACCTCCAAATGACCTCTCGTCTGTCAAAGACTCCTTCCCCTTTACAACTGTAACCTTTGCAACCTCCCTCGATTCACAGCTGGCTCTGTCACCCGGAGCTCCCACTAAACTATCTGGACCTCAATCGAAGGCTATGACGCATTACCTGCGGTCTCGATATGATGCTATTCTCATCGGTGTTGGGACCGCCGCCGCCGATAACCCAAGTCTGAATTGTCGAATTGAGGGAGTGGGCGGATATGGTGGGCAAGGACTTGAGGGCCAGCCTCGTCCAATCATCATCGATCCTGCCGCACGCTGGGACTTTGCTGAAAACCAAAAGATCTTCCAGCTGGCAAGAAATGGCCAGGGTAGAGCTCCATATATCATCACAGGACTGGCAAATCCACCAGTGGACAAGAAAGCTATTTTGGACGAAGCCGGAGGCAAATTCATTACGGTTGAAATGGCAACCACAGGCGGCATTGACCACAAAGTTGACTGGAAAAATGTGCTAAAAGCTTTGAGTGCTGAGGGGCTGAGAAGTGTCATGATTGAAGGTGGTGGGACTGTCATCAATTCATTGCTCCAACCCGAGAATTTTTCTGTTATCAACTCCGTTATTGTCACTATTGCTCCAACATGGCTGGGGACAGGAGGCGTGGTTGTTTCTCCACCTAGACGCCTCAATGACGAAGGGAAGCCGATGGCTGCTGTCCGACTTGATCATGTTGAGTGGCATCCGTTCGGAGAGGATGTGGTTTTATGTGGAAAAGTGAAGATCTGAAGATAAGTCATAAGCTGAATTTCAGTACAGTTCGACGATCGCTTGAGTTATTTCGGCAATGTGCTTCAAGCAGCTGCGTCTGCTAGGTGTGAGCACATGATCAGAGACTACTCGAGAGGAGAGTATTCCTCAGTACGGAAGGAGGTACACACGGCAATACCCTGAAAATCGCATCGAGGAATGGGCATCTGCACGCCATCAGCGTTATTTTGAAGCAGGAGCTGACGTAAATGCTTGAGGGGGACATTTTGGTTATTTTCTACAAGCAGCGGCTTCGAATGGACATGAACTTAAGCGCCCTAGGAAGTTTGGTGTGTTAGGCGCTCTGCCTGAAAATAGAGGGGTTGGGCTGGGCCGCTGCGCTGTTGCAGATTCTCCACGCAGCTCTGTCCTGCCGCCCTGCAGTCTGTCTGTTTCAACTTAGATTCTTGCTTCAAATATCTCGACCACAGCGCTTGGTGGAAGTCTCTGGTTGCCAGCCGCATTACGCCTCATATCAGATGACCTCCTCACTTTCGTGCATTCATCTAACGTCCCCAGTCAATATTTAAAACCAGACTATTTAGCCTTTGGCAGCCCATAACTCGCAACTCTATCGTACTATGAAGACCAATCTAGATCTTGTCAAGGACTGTGACCGGTGGGTTACCTACCACAGTCAAAGCCGGGGTATCATTGACATAAAATAGGGTGCCTGAAAAACCCGAACTCTTATACAAATTCCTCATCAGCGGCTACGAGGGAACATTCGGACACCTGCTCGAGACTACGGCACAAGCTGTCAAATGGGGCGAGCATTGGGAGGTTGATCATGACCGCAGAACATTGAAGCTGCTGGGTGCCGACTTGGAAGAGAGAAACAAACGTTTTCATGAAACGCTTGTCGCAGAACGAGACAAAGGAACATTCAAGCTGTTGAAAATGTGGACTGGAGAAATATTCCCTGTTTACGGACCGGGCAAGGAGCTTGTGCTCAGCGTCGAGCGTATTGCTGCCCCTCTCTTCGGGGTTCTTACCTATGGAATACAACTGATGGCATACCAAGACAACCCAGAAGGACCCAGCGTCTGGATTGCTCGTCGAGCCAGTTGGAAGAGGACATTTCCGAATATGCTAGACAGCACTGTTGGTGGAAGTTTGCCCACGGGAGAATCTCCCTTCGAGTGTTTGTTGCGAGAATCCGAGGAAGTTTCCTTTAATCCCGAACTTGTCAAGAACAACGCCGTTGCTTGCGGTACTATCAACTACGTGAGCATTACCGACGAGCGTAGCAAAGGCGAGCAAGGACTCCTTTGTCCAGAGGTCCAATTCTGCTACGAGATGAAGATCCCGAACGATGTGATTCCTATCCCCGGAGATCACGAAGCGCAGGAGGTCATTCTTCTCAACATCGAGCAATTAAAAGCGGCGCTTGCGAATGGTGAATTCACTCCTGCCAATGGATGTGTGGTTTTAGACTTCTTTATCCGCCATGGGATTCTCAATTTTGAGAACGAGCCCAATTACATCACGATTGCCTCGAGGCTACATAAGCTTCTTGACTTGCAGTCTGTTTGACAACAAATGCAGCAGCTCACCCCGGAGAGAGTTTCGTTGGAGAAGTTGGGCCGATTTAGACTCTAAAAACGTTGTGATAGCATTGTTTCGCGTCCAATCATGAAGCCATGAGTCCACTGTAATGGAAACATATGTTCAGTGTATTTCGACCCTCGTGAGTGCTTGCTCTTCTCTCTCCTGGCACAGTTCATCGCCACCCTCCACAGTGCTACGATTGGGTCTCAAAACTCCGGAGGCTCTCGATCTCGTAGCCCGAAAGACTCCCCATAACAAATGCGGCTATCGAGTTGAGGCAGTAAGGAGTAGAAGCCGAAGCCTGAAAGAAGCTCTAAATTCTACAGCCCTAAGAGACTAGGCTCGGCTCGTTATCGTAAATACAGACGTAACCTTGGCGAAGCACGCTGTGGCGACAGGGGCTTTAGCGACTGGCCAGGGGGTTCAGCGGCTTGGCAGGGTCTTTCGAGGCTAACACGATAACTTGAAACCATACTCGAGTCAGTTCTAATAATAACTCACAGGTTGGACATGAGCACAGTAATTTCAGCACTCGGATGAGTTCCAACAAATACGCCGGAAACTAAAGACTTCTTATTTATGAAAAACGAAAAATTTCTTGCAACACTCCACGCCTGTTCTTTCACTCTTGTCGGCTTGCTCTCGTTGAGTCGTTCAAATACCGATCAGTGCGGAGGTAAATCTGGTAACCCAATGCCCCATGTCTAAATAAGCTTTATCACACGAGGGACAGGTGACTTGCGACTAATGAGGTAATAGCGACGACGATTATTTGGTCTACCCTCCGTACCCCTGAGGAAAACTGGGGAAATGATACGCATTACGTGGGACGCGCACGCGTGCGTGTCCACAATAAGCTTTGATCAACAAAAGTCTATTAGATCCAGAATCGAAATGAGCCACTGTCAGCCTTTCAAAAAGTGGCCCACGTACTCAAATGCAGTGAGCAGTCCATCGCTACCAGAAAGCTATTGGAGAACTCTCTTATCTTCGTCATTAATCAACTTCAATTCTCCTTCTTCTTTTCCTTTCTTCTCTCTGCTTTCGTACAACTTTTTTATTCCGGCGCAATGTCGTGGTCACTTCAAAAGAAAAAACCTCCAGCCGTGCTTCTCGTCAAGGCCGGCCTTGTTCTGGTTGTGATTTATTTCATCCTCTCCGAATTTCTACTACCCTCTCTACCAATCTGGAACCCTCTGAACCTTTCATCACTACACGCCAACAAACACGCCTTCTCAGACGTCTCAAACGTTGCCGCAATCATCGAAGACCGGCCTTTGAGCAATCTCGCGCCATTAATCTTGCATTTCTCCTCAGTCCTCGGTCCAGACTGGCCAATCGTCCTCTTCACTTCCGCGGGAAGCAGTCTACTAAACCAATCGATCCCGTTCCAGCGAGCCGTAGACGAAGGCAGGATCTCTATCCGGGCGCTGCCAGAGAACACGCAATTTGAGAACCATGCGGCCGTCTCGGAACTCCTCACCACGCCATGGTTCTGGGAGCAGCTGGCGCCAGCCGGACACGTCCTGCTGTTCCAAGCCGATAGCATAATATGCGCGAACTCGGAGCTGCGCATGGAAGACTTCCTGCAGTACGATTTCGTCGGCGCGCCGGTTGATGTGCCTGCAGGGGGGACAGCTGGCCACGGCGAAGGATACAACGGGGGATTATCGCTGCGGAATCGCTCGATGATACTTGATATTGTGAATCGGTATAGTTGGAAAGGGGAGAAGGAATCAGGGGCAATCAGCCAGGAGGGATGCGTGACGAAGCGCCCGTGCTTGAAGTTTGAGGACCAGTGGTTTTACCATAAGATGAAGGATATACCCGGTGCGAATCTGCCCAGCAAGGAAGTCGCTTCTACTTTTGCGGTCGAGACCGTGTGGTATGATACGCCGCTTGGGTATCATCAGGTGGAGAGGTGGAATGCGAATAGGATGGATAAGGTGGCACAGTGGTGTCCGGAGTATAAAATGGCGACGACGGATTTGTTGGTTAAGCATGGGAAGGATAAGGGGTCTTGAATCAAATTAACACGTTAAAGCATTGCCTGAGACTTTGAGTATGTGCTAAGGAATTGATCAGGTGAAAATTTCCGCCTCTTTCGGTACAGTAATAGGTGGCTTCCAAGCAGGATACTCTGGCACTCAATTAATTCGAACCAGCAGGCGTGCTCCTCCATACCTGGGAAGCCCTGCACTTGTAGTCTCTTATGCACGTCACTTACCCTGGAACGGAAGACGGCCGAGCTCTTGCGAGAATTTCTCTTCTCCCTCGTCAAGATGTGTTGTTGCTGCCAAGCCTGACGTGACGAGACAATGTCTTGGAGCAAAGCAGAGCCTCACGCCACCACCGGTTAACCTCCATATCTCCTTCCTACCTTGGCCTAGACAGCAACATCCACTTGTGCTTTGTACTTCAACATCGAACGACGGGGTGTTGTTAGCGGAGTATTAAAAAACGACAGTTAAGAAAAGAGGGTTACTTTTACTGAAGATAAAGACCGTAAGGTAATCTGTTCCTGGTCTATCACAGCCATGCAAACCTTGTTCTGGATCAAGGTAAATTTTATCACTGATTGAGACTTTGTACCTGTTTTTTAGTGAAGGAATGGGTCTTGGAGAGTGGAAATGGGGGGGAAATATTGGAAGTTCCTGACCTGCATTTGCGGGAAAGGGTTCGGTAATGTCGGCAGGTGTAGGATAGGGAATTAAGTGAAAGAGCGAGGTGTTTTTTTACAAGTATGCGAAAAGTGTTTCGGTGAAAGGGAGAGTTATGAGTTGGATGTTAAGTGATATAGTATCCTTTGGTCTCTTAATCCAATTTTTGTCAAGCAGACAGCGCAGCAACTAACACAAGTTTAGTGAGTTGCAGTCGGTGGAGCACGAGAATGAGTATATAAGTAGTTTGCTCTTTCCTTGGTAGGAGGATAAGTCCATAGCAAAAGTATAAAAAATTCTCTATTATGTACTTACCAATTTCATCTAGTTAGCTTTGGCCCTAGAGGTTTGCCTTTATACTTCGTGATTCTTGCAAACAAGGAGGTTGTGAGCATTCTGCTTGGCGAGAAGACGGTGGTCCATCTGCAGAGTCTTCAACTATACCTCAAGCCATTCCTGCAAGTCAAGCGTCTTGATATATACTAGGAAAGTCTAGCGTATACTATCCTCTTTATTAACATGGTCGGTAACCCGAAGCATCCATCGTTCGAGTAGCTCCGCCCCGGTATCAACTATATCTACACGTTGACGTACCTTAAACAGCATAGGGGTAAAGTCACCGAAAGCATCTTCCAGATCTACATGAAGTATGCAAATACCATGATCCCAACGAAGAAAGAGCGCGATTCGGTCCCGAACGCAAGCGAATCTATCTGAAATTTTGAATTGACTTCTTTCTTTTACATTTCAAATGATTCACTAATTCTCTGCAAAGCAATAATATCCTAGACAACAGCCGAATGAACGGATTATTTGACAGCAGGTTCTAGCTTAACAATAACAAAATAATTCGCACCAGCACCTATTAGTTCATATCGCACATCACTCGCCCCTTTCCAGCTTCTACGGTCATCAGGGCAAGGTGCTCCGATATAACGGTTTCGCTCCAGACATCAGTCTGAGCTACTTCGCTCTTGATTTCTCATGTGCTTGCATTCCGTACCCGGAGAATCTCGTGTATTATATAGACAATTTCCTGTTGCAAGAAAGGCAGTCGAGGAAAGATTAATGTTTGCTGATAGAATGAGGAGTAAGAGTATAAAAGCATGTGTGGTTTTTGAAAGGAGCTAAAGTAATAACCAAATACTTTTATACGACCCAGTTCCATTTGAACAGACCCCCGAATACCACAACAACGAGAGTATCAGGATGGTAGCACAGCCAACATGTTGGAGCTGATAGGAGTCTTGGATTTTGACTTCACAGTGCAAGGGAATGCGTACCTTCGTTGCAATCAGGTAGTCTCGTATCAAGGTCCTGGATCCAAGAGTGAATAAGGTGCATGCAGTGAATTTGATGTGCAATTGACAGCACTTATGTCCATGACAGCAATAAAAAGTTCGTTGTATTACTCAAGGAGAATATTAACGGGAAAAGCAATGTACCTCAGCAAAAGTCAGACAGAAATCGTATGGTAAGTCACGGCGAAAATGCAAACTAGAGTTACGGACCTTGAGTTCCAATGGGAACAGGTTATGTTTTTGCAATGCTTTGCTATTCGTATTGAAACCCGAGGGGTAGGTTATATAGTCTTCTGAGTGATCATTGACATGTAACACTTTGCTTCTTTGAACAATCATAAAATGGAAGAAACACCTGGAAAGGAAACTTATAAATTGACATCGCAGATCTCAGAAGAAAGGCCCAAGCCGGCACTATCGCCGCTGCAAACGCCCTTATCCTCGGAACAATCAATGTATTGATTACCAATGACTGGAGAACTGGGCCTGCCGCAGCCGCTGTCGCCATCGAGCGTGGCTTTGATCACTTTCGTGCTTAACATTCACCCACTTCACCCCACCCCCCTTCCCCTCTCTTTCCCCTTCACGACGCGTAAAGTAAACGTAAAAGAGCTTTAACAGCAGCAGGAATATTGACAAAAATTACGACCTCATACCCCGTTCCGCGGCGCATGGCATACCAGAAGATTTACATAACAACTCTGACAGAAAAACAAGAGAACGCAAGAAAGATAAGAATACTAGCCTGAGCGGCGTATCATCAAGTGTCTCTAAGACCCATTCGGCGAGGTTGTGATACTCATTAGCGACTCAAGCTTTAACTGGAAGGTGGATTATATAACATTATCTCCACCTACCCCTTCCACTCTTTGTATACCCCCAAGACTTTTTCTCACCAAGGGATAAGGCCAAGCGAAATATCCCTCAACATCTCACTACATACCTAACCTAGCCTACCACCCAACATCCCAAGCACCCATTCTTTCTTTATTTCGCCACCACAAATACTCCAGACCCAGCAGAGACAAGTTATAAAACAACACCCCAACCCATTATCTCGAGTTTACTAATAGTTGTCCCAACTATGTCATTCAAAGCACACTGAAAGGGCGAATTCAGGTCGAATATACATCCCACTAATCATCCCTCCCTTAACCACCCAACCAAGTATTTCTCTATCCACCATCCACTATCCTCCACCACCCTTTCAAAAACCCACAATCCTAGACAAGAAATAAACATAAATAAACCTT
>QGMF01000188.1:0-52700 GCA_007821475.1 Lachnellula arida
GGACGCAGCCCTCGCCGCTGTTCAGCCGGCAGCACGCCTCGCGGAAGTCCGTCACGGGCGAGAGCTCGCAGTAGATGGGCCGCGCCGAGTACCAGCGCGAGTTCAGGGCGTCGCAGGCCTTCTGCGCGCTGTCTTCGTATTTGAATCGCGCGTAGACGTTGCCGATGAGATCTGTTTGTGAATAAAAATGGTTGAGTCAGTGATTTGCTACAGAGATTCTCCAAGGAAAAGGAAAGGAAAAGAACCTACGATCGTTATTGTTGTCGCATACAACCACCTCCTCAATCTCCCCAAACTTGCACATCTCGCACCAGAAATCCTCATAGAAGGCATCGAAATGGTTCTGCAGCTGACTGGCATTCATCTTGTTCTTGGGGTCGTAGGCGGGGTTCTGGTACAGGTTGGGGAGCAGGATGGTCTGCGAGTACGAGGGCTTGACGTGTTTGCGGGAGCAGCGGTCGCCGTGGCGGCACGCGCCGATCTTGTAGTAGAAGGAGCAGTTTACTTTGTCGGCTTCGGTTCCGAAGATTGAGGCGAGGTAGTTCGCCATGGTGAGGTGAGGGTTGTTTTTTGGTGGCGGAGGGGGAGAGGTGTTGGGTTTGGAGGTTGTTTTTGGAGGTTGGAAGTTTGCGCCGACGACGGGAATGTGATCGGAGGTGAAGCTGTAACAGTCTTGAGGTTATGCGCTTTTTGAAATTGCCCTCGGTTTGCGGTCTGTATACAATTTCGGGCGTTGATATCGAGGAATGCTTTTTGGAGGGACGAGCCAGCAAAAGTTCAAGATACGAAGCTTCGAGAGCCAGCCGCTCGTAATCTAAGCGAGTATTACTAATCACATCTGCCGCCACTTCAGGAGACTATTCTAGAAAGTGATTTTTGTAATAAAGTTGTCGTGTGGCATCTATCAGACACATTGATCAGATGGGGAAACAGTGCCAAGATTCTTATGGTTCAATTCATAATGATAGTCAGGTTGAGAGAAGTCTCAAGCCCATTCTGAATGAGAGTAAGGAGTACTACTACCTCCATACCAGGAGCTTGGATCTTGCACCGAGCTCCAAAAGCCTGGTAAATACCACGTTGAATGGATCTTATTGTTGATTTCTGCTTTGCCTGCTTCTACCCAAGTTTGTTGTTTTAGTCAACATCTGATTTCCAATCAGTGCGGGGGTGGTAATCAATCAATTCGAGTCGAGTTCTGTTCTAGGACTATTTGCATCTACCAATGTCTCTTTTGCTATGCCTGTCTGAATGCATTTCTCGATAGTTAAATATCTCAGGCACCATGAGGAATCTGTGCTGTTTTCAGGCGGCTCATGCTGGCAAGGACACCGCCAGTCATTCCGCCCTCGCTCCACGATACGCAAAGGTCTCCTTTCTTCTCATCCGATGCCCTACGAGTAAGAAAAAGTCAGCTAACTGCTTCTCCTTTCAGGACCATGATTTAGGAGTTGTGAGACACTCTTGGGTCAATCAAGACTCCCGAAAGAGGCGCTGCGCTTACCATGGATGTACATACATGCAGTATGTAAAGCCCGCGCCCTGTCCTTCATCTATTCTGTAAGTACCCATCAACTCGTGTATAACCCAAGGTCCTTCCGGTCTCTCCGCTCTTCCCATTTGTATTTTGGAGTCTGCAAAACTGTTGCAACCAATGAAAGCCCATTGGTAGGGAGAATTGCCGCCAAACATCTTCGTCTTGAATACTTGTCCATGTACCATGCCTACAGATTTATGAGGTCAGCGTTGTTAGTCAGTGACTTTTTGGGAACAATGTGGATACTTCAGCCGTGAGAAATTCTCCATTACATACCTTCAAAGACGATGCCACAAGCCGCGCTCGAAGAGGTCCAGCCACCATGACTTGTCCAGTACTTATATTTTGTCTTGTCGTCTGCCTCGCAAATTTTGACGCGACCCAGTGCGACATCAAATTTACCGGTCTTATATCCATAGACGTAAATATATTGTTCGTCCTTGACAGCACAGAAGCCTCCTAGCGCAGGCTCTTCGCTCTACGGTACCAGTTAGCTCTAGTCTTAGGTAGAAGCAGCGGTAACACCGATTTCCAGTGTTCCAAGCCGAGTGTGACATTTGACTTACCCCGAAAAGCTCATCTTTAACACGCTGAGCCCAGACCTTTTTCTGGCAGTCAATATATCCAACCTTAGCAATACCGGTCCACTTGAGTACCCAATCATTGGTTTTCGAATCCTGCTTCTGCATCATCTGGAACCAAGTCCACCCAAATGCATCACCATTGCCGAGTTTGTCGAATTCTACCGTTCCACTAAAGCTCCATATTTTCCACCCCATAATATCTTCCTTTCTGGTCAGGGGGATGAGGGTCGGAATTGCATCGGTACGAGGATGGCTTGCGTACACCGTGAGAGTAGGATTGCTTTTCTGGGTGACAAGTGCAGCGGTATTGCTTGAGACGCCTTGGAAGGTTCCGTCCGCTTCGTGGGAGAATGTGTCGCCGAATTGGAAGATTATGGCGTCGCCCAGTACAGACGAGCGTCCGATGTCTCGCGGATACCAGTTGCCGGATGCTGCGTGCAGTCAGTGTCTAGTTCTCTGGACCGCTGGATATTGAGGGTTCACCATCGCGGATTTCACCTAATGGGGTGCTACTGATGCCCTCGGGCGGCCATATAACAGCACGCTCGAGGGGCGGGAGACTTTCTCCGTTGCGCCTCTTAAGGTCGAGGCTGTTCCTGATAGACATGTTGTAATGGGGATGGTCAATTAGGAATGCAGGTTGGGACAAGGAGCAAATCGAGCTCTAAGGCGCCCCAAATAGAATGCCACATTCGTGCCTTCCCCCTATTTCTTTTACGACGAAATCCTAAGCGAGCTTTCTCTCCTGCTCTGTCTGCGAACTTCACCGCCCAGATCAAACACCGACGAAGTGCCGAACTGTAGGGTAGGTATATATAATTGAATAAGAAGTTGTACAAACACAACCTAAGTGTAATGTTGTAACAGGACTGGTTTCTGAAAATATTAATCGCGGAGCTTGCTCTGGGGTATCCTAGCCTTATCTTTTTGCACTTTCGTATCCCTCTGGCGTTCGTAGGTATTGTAGATGACATTGTTTGATGTTTCGCATTTTTAAATGCACTTACATGGACAAATCTCTTGACGCTTGATTTTTGTTGTAATTCTTGTCATTTTTCGGGATGTTATTTACTCGGCAAGCAGAAAGGGGGCGCAAATGCTCGGCGATAGAACCAATTCAATCAGATAATGTGCATTGGAACCACAAAAACTTATTAAAAAATTTGTCATTATGAGGCGGTAAAAAGCAACTACTGTAGGCATCAATTTTTGCTTCAATAACAGCCATCTAAAATTGAATTTTACTCGACCTGTCACCTCTCCTATCACTTTGTCTCGGCCAAAAGCGCTTCAAAGCCTTGCAGTAAATCATCTCTCAGGTCTTCCCACCCCTCAATCCCAATGCTAATCCGCAATAATCGTGTGTCAACAAGAGAATCAGTCATTGTCCTCCATTCAATTAGACTCTCAACCCCACCCAGACTGGTAGCATGGTGGAACAGCTCCAATTTACTCGGCAGTCGCTTCGCAAACCGCTCTTCCCTCATCACAATGGAGAAGACCGGACCAAAGCCCTTCGGCATCTGCTTTAGCAGCCACCCATCCTCAATGTCCGCTGTCTGCAGACTCGCATGCTCTATCTTCGCGAGCACAGCTTGCACGGTCTTGCTCTCTGTATCCTCAGCTTTGGAAGTGAGAGCAGAGTTTAGCCACCCAACGAGCTTCCCGACATTGAACGCCTGTCGCTCAACCCGCACCTCCAGAGTCCTCACACTACGAATACCCAACCAGCCCTCCATATTCCCCATCACATTCCCCAGATGCAGCCTCTCGGCCTGCAGCTTCTCAAACCACTTCTCCTCTCCCCACTTCGGGTTCACGGAAAGAATCCCACAGAGCATGTCGGAATGCCCGCCGATGTATTTCGTCCCGGAGTGCATGACGATGTCCGCGCCCCAGAGAAAGGGGTCCTGCAACGGAGGCGGAGCGAACGTCGCGTCCACGGTGAGGAAGGCGCCGCGCGAGTGAGCCTTCTCGGCATACGCTTTCAGGTTTCGCGCTTCGCCGGTGGGATTCAGCGGTGTTTCCACGTGCACTATATCTCCCGGTTGCAGGTCCTCGGCCGGGCAATCAAGCTCTAGTTTCTGCAGCCCCGTGAGTTTCTTATGGATGTCGATGACGCCGTGGCAGCCGTGGTATCCTTCGCCAATAGCGATGCGTTTGGGGTTGAGGAACACCAGCAGGGAGTGGAAGGCACTCAGTCCAGAAGCGTACGTGAGCGAAGGTCCCTTGAGGATCTCTGACAGGATGGCTTCAAAGCGTGTGGTGTTTGGCGCTGTGTGCCGGGAATAGATATGTCCTTCGTATGCAGAATGTTCTGGCTATTCATACGAGTAATGGGTCAGCTGACTTGCCCCATCCTTGGATGAGGGGACTTACACCCATACTCCATGATGTTTGCAGCTTGTCTGGATCTCTGTTATAGCGGTAGGTGGTAGAGACATGCAGGGCTGGTGCTACATCGTGAGCTTTGTTGAGGTAGTCATCTGCGTGAACAGTCTTGGAGGAAAGTGACAAGTTTGTGAGTCCGTGATCGGGGCTGTGATCTTCGCTATTTTGGTGGCTATTGAGGCCGGGTAGTGAAGTTGCCATTTTGTTATTTGACGATGAGATATTCCGGCCGTGAAGAGAGAGGATTAAGGGTGTTTATATGCGTTCTTTTTTTGCTTGATGTCGCAATGTTTTTCACGCCCTTCGGTGGAGCCAGGGTTTTGCTAGCGCCCGGATGGGGCAACCAACGCCCCCCTTTTATTCGGAAACGTTTCTTTGGCCGGCCAATTGTCCGCCCAATGATAAATGAAAACACAATACAGTCGTTATAAGGGTCTATTTTAGGATTCCAAAACATGCTATTC
Source organism: Lachnellula arida (assembly GCA_007821475.1). Classification (NCBI taxonomy): domain Eukaryota; kingdom Fungi; phylum Ascomycota; class Leotiomycetes; order Helotiales; family Lachnaceae; genus Lachnellula; species Lachnellula arida. The sequence continues at coordinate 4,977 of QGMF01000188.1, forward strand.
AAATTGTTTTTGGATCAATAATTTCGTCACTGTTTTTTGATTACTTATCGATGAAGTCGGGAGCAGGAGGTGGAGGAAGTGGGCTCGTGGAGCAGTAGAAGCAGTGGCCAACTATTACTATTACAAACAATCAAACTATTGATTGACAAGATCTCATTGAGTATATATATGCTAATATTGGCATTGCAAAAAAAATTCAAAAAATTCAATATGCTGTACGAAAGTAGGATCACTAACCGGACTCTGAATTCAGCATTGTAATTTTTACTAAGATGCCGGCTTTACTTAGTTCCCCTGTTAAACAGCTTGAGTTGTCTTCCATTATATCTCTTCGAGTTCAAATCGTCAAGCAAAACGAGACTATGAGCTATCCATACAATGTTTGCAGGCCTTTCGAAGCCACAACCAGCATCCAATGACACTTCTTGGTTCCCGAATCATCCAGCCGCCATACTTCTTCCAATATCTCTAGAACACGGGAAACTTGCTGAAGACCAACGCTGCAATGTATTAGTACTATATTCCATGCGGAGAGCAAGATATGAGAAGATGGAACACTCTCGGCAGTGCTAAGGTAGCAAAATCCAAGAAGGGGGACAAAGAAAAGGGTTGGCTACTAGTTGCTATGCCGGCGAAGCCCTTCCCGAACAGTCTCGCGCGCGCTCTCTTTTGAAGACGAGGATTCCACAAGGCGTAGTCGTGGATGTTCGAAGGGTCTTTGAATTCCACAATCTTTCAAACCCAATGGATTCGTATCCACCTCGTCGACCAACCAAGCGCCGGCAATCAAGACGGGGAGACCAAAAAGAACACGGGTTCCAGAAGTTGCTGGGATTGTCTCGAGGAGGTTTACGATGTGAAAAGCTAAGGCCCTCAGGAAGTTGTGCTGTGATGGAGTGAATTCCTCACGAGAATTGGATATAAAAGTTTCTGTCTCTGGAGGCAATTCCGTGTCTGAATATCCACAATCGTTAAGTGCTGGCTGTCGTACTTGTTGTAACAATTGTGGAAATGTCGCGTATATCTGGAGGAGACCCGCACAGCGGTATGCCTCTCCGACCCCCAAAATATCATCAATCGTTGTCTGGGAGTCCTGTGGATCTTGGAAATTGCTTTGTGGTGATTGAGCCAAGTCTAACAATTCAGACGCCAGCGAATGAGCCTTGTCTTGCTGAAATTCTTGGAGTCCTTTTGGCTGGTCAATCTCGCTGTGGGACAGGCGACACAAAGACCCAACCTTTCCAATAGCAATGAAGAGCTGCATTGAAAATCCTGTCAGGGGATGCGGAAAGACCCTCTTCGGATCCCCGGGGGCATCTGTGTCATCAACAATATCCTGGCTCATTTCCAAATTGTAAACAGTCTGCTGTAAAGCTTCTTGATAATGGAAAGACTGCCAGGGATCACCTGCAGCAAAAGCCGAAATCATGAACCAATACACATAAGCTCCTAATATAAATGTCTGCTGGTATTTAAGACATTTTCCCTTTGATGTGAGCCACAGCGAGAGAAGTACTTGACTGCCTAAGACATGGCTCAACCCTATGTCGTTGACGTCGTACCACGCCGATGTCAAACCAGCTATGATGGAACTGATCATCAGTTCATCGGAGACAATTGGACCCTGAAGATTTCCTATCTCGGTTCTGACCGCCGAGAAAGCCTCCGATTGCAAACTCAGTGCCTTGAGTCGCATTTTTGGATGTTGTCCGCTGAGCAGCGCCGCAGATGATGCTTGTAAAAGTAAGAGAACAGGCTTCGAATAAGATATCATTGACGCAGCAATAGTTCGGAACGGGCTGACGTCGGAGTTGAAACATCCGGCAATTCTGCATACTCTCGTGAAATAGTAATGGATCAATGTAGAGGACTCGTCGTCCAGAAGTTGAGGTAAACTGGGCCTGGTCTGACCACGGCTACTGTCAAATGATAAAATGGCTGCAGATACAGAGCTTGGATCATCCTGGCTAGTTCTTCGGGATTTGCAGACTTTTGCATGACTCTTATAAACAGCTTGAGAGTTTGTAGATTCCAGTCCTCCCGAGTCATTAATCCACTTCAAGGACTTCTGGTAACCTGGACACGGAAGCTTTTGCCGGTGGCATTGCTGGCATCCCGGCATGCTCAAGTCACATTTAACCTAGATCGAACAAACGATTATCAGTATCTGAATTGTATAGTGTCCTCGCAAGCAACGCACCTTCCGTCGTTTGCATTGCTGGCAGCCTGCGCGAGACTTGATACGTCGTGCCTCGGACATTTTAACTCCAAAATGCTCCAAAATAGTCCAGTGAAAATCTTTCGATCGGAACAGGTGTCAGAGAATATTGATAGGCCTGTTTCTAATTCTTGTTGAGAATTGATGAGGAAGTGTCGTTGAAAGAGCAAGTCTGCAACTTATCCTTGCAACTAAGTCCTCGCTTGCAACCCCTGAGATGCCGTCCTCACCCGTCGCACTATTTATCAGAAAAGGGTTTAGCCTGGTCTCATACGCCGCTTCCTATTGGCTTCCCACATAGTAGCTGGTGTTTCCCTGGGGAGCTGTCACTTAACATCTATCACAATGTAAAGATCGTATTTATAGCCTAGAAGTCTCGTATCTTACCGTAAATTCCGTCGCACTTTTTGGCTGCAATCGGGTTAGGCTGGTGTCGAGTAACGTACTCCTTGCATTGTAAGAGTATATAAGTAGAAAGTGCATTTGAATAAGGAAGCATGTCTCGAAGACTTCGTTTCATACCTTGTCCCCGTCATCCTACCTATTTAACTCTCTTACCATTGATCTATTATTCTGCCCTGTCAATTGTGCGAGTATTTTAACTATGACTATGGAAAAGCCATCGAAAGTGCCCGAGAATGAGATTGATTTCAGTGTCACCCCAGAACCTGCACCGCAAACCTTTCAAACCGATGAAGACTGTGGCGTGAAAATCGTTTCGGCAAGTCTGCTCAGCTTGGGATTCTCAACTCAGAAATTTATCTAACCTTTGCGACAGTCTCCTTCGATAAAAGATGGAGTTCTTCCAGCAGACGGACCTGGAGCCGAAGGATTCTCCAATCCAGCTCTTCTCACCCTCCTCATCGGCGTTCCAACTCTGTACAAATGGAGTTCCGGGAAAGGATGGATCCCAACTGCTCTGGTAGCAGTACTCACATCGTTCCCTCTCCTCGCTGGATTTTGGTATTTGTCATCAACACTCACGCCTCGAAAGAACACGAAAGTCAAACTCCCAGGCCGTCCAATCGAACACTACCTCAAATTTCACAAGAAAGGCAACAAGACAAAGTATCGTGGGAACAACAAGATCCCTATCGATATCTTTCAAGAGCTGTATTTCAACGGCGACGTTGAATTCAGGGGAGATGCTTTGGAAGTTTTGGAATATCGACATGATTGGGCCAACTTTAGGTTTACATACAGGCTCTTCAAATACTTTCTGCTCAGCTTCATACCAGAGGTAATCTTGCATACCAGATCCCAAGGTAATCTTCGCCATCCCCTGATATGCCCATAGGACCAACTAACATGCCGGCATAGACGAAGAGCAAGTCCGCGGGCACTATGACCGTGGGGACGACTTTTACGCCTGGTTCCTCGGCCCCCGCATGATTTACACCTGCGGCATAGTTTCCGATATCAACAAAGAAGGTAACCGCTCCCTGGTTTTGTTCTGCTGATGTTGCTGTGTCGGTGTTCCCGAAGAGTGTTCTAACCCGTTGTAGAAACACTCGAGCAACTCCAAGACAACAAAATGGCCATCGTCTGCAAGAAACTCGGTCTAGAACGCGGCGACAAAATGCTGGATATCGGCTGCGGATGGGGCACTCTTGCACGGTATGCTAGTACCAATTATGGCGCGTACGTTATAGGCGTCACTCTTGGTCGCAACCAGACTGCTTGGGGAAATGCTGGCCTGCGCGCTGATGGAATTCCGGAAGAGCAGAGCAAGGTCATTTGTATGGACTACCGTGATATTCCGAAGACTACGTTTGCGAAGATCGCGTGCTTGGAGATGGCTGAACATGTTGGCGTCCGTCACTTCTCGAGTTTTCTGAAGCAGGTGTATAACCTGCTTGACGACGATGGAGTCTTTGTTCTCCAACTTTCTGGGTTTCGCAAGCCGTGGCAGTATGAAGATCTTGTCTGGGGCTTGTTCATGAATAAATATGTGTTTCCGGGAGCTGATGCCTCAACTCCGCTGGGCTTCTATATTGATAAGGCTGAGGGCGCGGGGTTTGAGATTAAGAGTGTTGATACTATCGGCATCCATTACTCTGCAACTATGTGGAGATGGTATAGGAACTGGCTAGGTAATCGTTCCAAGGTGGAGGAGAAATATGGCAAGCGATGGTTCAGAGTATGTTCGCCCGTAATGCAGTTTGTTGGGAAGAGCAACTAATTGGAATATAGATTTGGGAATATTTCCTGGCTTCGGCGACCATTGCTTCCAGACAGGGAACTGCAACGTGCTACCAGATTACTCTGGTGAAGAATCTCAACTCGACACAACGGACTGGAGGTATTCAGACCCAATTTGCCCTCTCGGGGGCGCTGGCTGTCGGAGGAGGCGTCAGTCTAAAAAAGGCTTAGAATCGAATCCGGAACCATTGCCCTGAATTTGGAACTAGAGGTCTGGGAGGATTATGGCAGATTATATCTTCGTATCCAACTTTCAAACTAGTCTAAGGACGATTGTACCTTTCAAGAAAAAGGCCAGACACAGCGGCACGCTGAGAATGCCATAGGCCGAACTGAATGAGATGTATGTGATATAATAACTGATGCGCCGTATTTCGAAGTTTTGCGGGTATCCCCCAACGCGCCCTGAACGCCCGTAAAATCTAGTATTGGGAGCTACTATACTCTGTAGGAAAATCTCGTTGCCCGACTTCGGGCGCAGGTACAACAGGGCCCAGCTTTTTAAGAGTAGAAACCAGTTGGAACATTCAAGACAACATCATAGGACAAAACAGAATCATAGTGGCAATCGAGAAAGATGGCAAAGATTCTATTTAGCTCGCAAGTATAGAGCATATTTCAAGCAAATGGGTATCGTTAAATGCAAATAAATAGACGCCAAGTACAAATCAGAGCAAATACCGCATATTTTCCGTCATGAATCAGTATCAATCGTATCATACAACACTCATCGGCTCTCCACTGAGAAGATTCTCAAACTTATACTCTACTTCGCATCGCCTCTCCTCCTCAGCATCCATCCACTTCTCAACGACAGTTTGAATCTTGCTCGTCAGTGCTGGCATGCTTGAGGCATCAATTGCAAGGCCCGTTGGCTGACTTCCAAGGCCAGTGTAGCTATCATCCTTAGCTGTGTCCATCATGAGTCTTCGAAGGCGGTCGTTGTTAGTCGCAAGTGTCAGAAGCAATTTGTGGGTTTGGGAATCATTAGGAATTCGTTCCAGTGGAAGCTTCATGGATTTCGCGCGGGATAGCTTCAGCGGACCTCCATTAGGAACTGCCATCAGTTTCTGTTGCTTCATGAAATATGCACGCGGGTCCCCGTCGGCCAGAGTGGTCTTGAGTTGTTCAACTACTCGTGCACCATTTCGTGACGAGATTGTATCAGCTTCAAGGGCCTTGACGGCAGAGATGTAGCGGTTATTATGCGGAGAGGATCGAACTTCCTCATCGAAGTCTCCCTGGAAAGAAGCAGCTTGTGCACGTCGGTATTTCTCACGCTCCTGACGACGATGCCGAGTGGCTTCCTCTTTTCTTTGTTCGTAGTCCATGGCCCACTCAAGTTCGGGATTTGCCTCCATCTGAGGCCTTTCCTGCCCGTCGCCATTCTGTGCCTGACACCCATCCAACAACGTTGACTGGCGGAATCCATCAGGCTGCATGGAATTTCTGGCAATAGTTCGTGGCGGTGCAAAAGGTTTGTTTACACCATTCGATCTCTTCGCACCCTTTAAGCGCTGTGTCGCAGGTGGTGATGCGAAAGCATTTTCCGGCAAGTTCCTGGCGGAGACAAAGTCGTTTCGTCGCCGAACCTGGGGTGTGTGTTCTTCAACAGCAAATACCTCATCATAGTCAGTAGCTCCTATTGGTGGTCTGACACCCCGCATGTCTTCATTGCTATACCTTCGCTGCGGTTGATCATGATGTTGAAAAGGCAAGCTATCCGCCATTGAGTGGCCAGGGTTCCTAAAGATCTCATTACTGTATCGTCGCCTGGGTAGTCTGGAGACGCCTGGTATTTCCGAATGACCAAAATCTAACAGCATAGGATCGGATAGTTCACCAGGTATCCGGGAAAAGGTTGACGAAGATCCTGCAGTTAAGTTTTGCGAGTCAGATGGTGTAGGAAGCGTGTTGTGGTTATCCTGTCGAACAGGGGCCGTCATTTTCGCAATAAGCCAAGGATTAAGAGGATTGGATGATGTGTTCCCAGGAGCTGACGTCTCTGCAGGCCCTGGACTTCGAACTTTGCTGGGATGCTTAGCTCTTGCTAGTCCTCTATTCTCTTCTGTAAAGTCTTTTGACATGTCAATCCCCACTTGCGTCGGTTTCCAACTGCTTCAAGGTCACTCGCCTCAATGCTTTGAGCCAAGTTATTTGTCCCCATTACGGGATCGCTGTTTATTGGCGACGGCAGGGATGGAGCAAGCAGACCATTTGGTGATCCCACGGGAGCACCCGTGTCGCTGGGCGAAGATTCTGTGCGATTCGTTGATGATTCCACAGGCTTCCGAGCAAGAAGCAACTCGAAGTTGTCAAGCTTTTGGACTAAGGGTTGCAGCGGCTTGATGGCAGACACAGGTTTACCCTCGCCATATATAGTTCTAAACAGGCCTTCAATAGCTTCCAACACAAGATATTCATTTGAGAAAAGAACGTCGTCCTTTGCAGGCTCCACGTTGGGATCGTAACTTGCAACTAATAATAAATGAGCCAGCTTTCTCCCAATCTCGGCCAGAGTTTAACATACCGGGACAAGTAATGCTCAAACAAATAAAAGGATTCTTGACTTCAGATTCATCCCCAAATGCTGCTTTCAGGCAGTGTTTAAAAATAGTGACAATCCTCTTCATTGTACCCTTCTCATGGGACACTGGCCGAGAATCTATGGAAATGAATTGACCGTGCCCGAATTTCGAGGGATCAGCATCTGGTCTCGGAAGGAAAACCTCTACTAAAAATTGATCGTTCGACAACTGATGCTTTTCGGCGAGACTTTCACTAGCATCCGCCTCGCCAGATTGGGATTCAGGAAACACCAGTGACTTTTCCATACACTGCGCCGCTGCATCTCGTCCAATGACCTGTGAAACGACTTCTTTGATGCCATCATTCGGCCGTGGTGCGAATGACCAGGAGCCCTTGGTTCCCTTGACAATCTTGAGGTTGAATCGAACCGACGGCCTGGAGAGTGCATAAGATTGCAAAAGCTCCTTGATTTTCACGAGTGTCTTGGGGGCTGCTTTGAGAGTCGTCTGTTTTCTGACCGGAATCCTCTCTAAGAACTTGAGGACGCAGACCGTAGTACCAATGGGATGCGATTTGCGGCTTTGACTGTCAATACCCCCAGGAGCTTTCAACTTCACTGTGGTTGCCACTGGGTCGGCGTCTGTCCTCGAAGTGACAGAGACTTCTCCCAACTGAACAGCGCTGGCCAAAGCCTCACCACGGAAACCCAGACTGACACCCCCTATAGATTTCAGCTCATCAAAGGAACGCAGCTTGCTGGTATGTCCTCGCCGGCCAAGAGCGTCAAGATCTTCCTGCGGAATGCCGTGGCCATTATCGCGAACCTCAATCTTGTCAATAGTATTTTGAGAGATAAGAATGTCAATAGATGTTGCATTTGCATCGAGACCATTGTCAACGAGCTCTTTGACGAGAGATGTAGGAGTTGTGAGAGCTTGAGCAGAGCCGAGCAGGTGGACGGTTGCTTCAGGAAGAGCGGCGATGGGCATTGTGGTCCCCTAAATGATGCAGTCCAGACTGAAGATGTTTCTCAATATCAATATCAACGTCGCCTCTTGACCTAGACTTCGTGAATATATAGATGCACCCATTGACAGATACAGTAGTTGAAACGACTCGTTGTGAGGGAAGAAATGGAAAGGGAAATGATGAGGTAGCCCGGCCCGGATTCGACAGCCTTGTAGACGAGGCTACAGCGCGCATAACTAGTACTGACTGTATTGTATTGTACCGTTACCAGAGCTTTGAAAGCTAATAATAATAATTGAGAGTTTCTATTATCATATGAACTGAAGGATATAAATTGTCCATGTTTTCCTTTTTCTCTCTCTCTACATCTAGGTATACTCATTTCAGCATACTAGTAGGGCAGAGTTCTGATTGGCTGGCACTTTCGAGTCATCACCATTTTGTTCTGAGTTGACCAGTGTAAATTTATAAAAAAGCACAATCGCACCTTTCTATTCTAATAATTCTCCACCTCAGAAGCCACGCACACATACTATCCAATTCTTCGAAGGAACGTCAGCACGACGTCTCGAATCTTGTCCAGAGCGCTCTGGTGCGCAGGTCGCCCTTCAGAATTACTTTCACATACACCCGTGCCAAAATGGCTACTAACGCTGCTTCGTACAATCCAAGTAATGCTTATACCCCAGCTGGTCACAGAATAATAGCTGACCAAATTGCTACAATAGTTGGAGAAGAGACCGGCCCCGTTTCTGGAAAACCACCTCCAATGTCGAACGAGACGAAAGCCGCTGTCGCAGACGCCGCGAATGCGAGCGCCACAGGATCCCATGTCCCTGGACAAGATGCAGAGAAGAAAGTCAAGACCGAGAAGGAATTAGAAAAAGAGCGGAAGAAGGCCGAAAAGGACGCCAAATTCAAAGAAAAGAAGGCCAAGGCACAGGCGGCTGCGGCTACCCCAGCTACAACTAGCAAGACTGCAGAAAAGAAGGCCAAAGCTGAGAAGAAGACTGATGTCCTGCCGGCCTACGTTGAAGAGACACCAGCTGGCGCCAAGAAGATCATCAAGTCCTTCGACGACCCGCAATATAAAGCATACAACCCAATTGCTGTCGAATCCGCATGGTACGCCTGGTGGGAGAAGGAGGGGTTCTTCAAGCCCGAGTTCACCGCAGACGGCAAAGTCAAGCCAGAGGGCAAATTCGTCATTGTCGAACCACCTCCAAACGTCACTGGAAAGCTACATATGGGCCACGCTCTTGGCAATGCCTTACAGGATGTCATGATCCGGTGGAATCGAATGCACGGCAAGACCACATTATGGCTCCCAGGATGTGATCACGCGGGTATCTCGACTCAAAACGTCGTTGAAAACATGCTATGGCGCCGGGAGCAGAAGACTCGACATGACTTGGGAAGACCAAAATTCGTTGAGACTGTCTCGGATTGGAAGAATGAGTACCACGAAAAAATCAATACCGTTTTACGACGAATGGGAGGTTCCTTCGACTGGACGCGAGAGGCATTCACAATGGACGAGAACTTTGCTGCTGCCGTCACGGAGACCTTTGTTACCTTGCATGATCAGGGAATCATCTACCGGGGGAACCGCCTTGTTAATTGGTGCACGAAGCTCAATACATCTCTCTCTAATCTAGAGGTCGTCAACGAGGAGCTGACAGGCCGTAAACTGCTCAGAGTCCCTGGTTATGACAAGCCTATCGAATTCGGTATCATTGTCTATTTCAAATACAAAATCCAAGGCTCAGATGAGACTATTGAAGTTGCAACAACTCGTCCAGAAACCATGCTTGGAGATACAGGCATTGCTGTCCACCCGGATGACGAACGATACAAGCACCTTGTTGGAAAGAATGCTGTCCACCCTTTTATCGAAGGCCGAATCATGCCTATCGTTGCAGATACATATGTTGAGAAGGAGTTCGGTACTGGTGCCGTCAAAATTACCCCAGCCCATGACCAAAATGATTTTGACCTCGGCAAAAGACACAACCTGAAATTCATCAACATCTTGACGGATGATGGCAACATGAATGAGAACACTGGCCCTTACGCTGGACAGAAGCGTTTCGACGTTCGTTACACAATCCAGGAGGACCTTAAGAAGGCCGGCTTGTACGTCGACAAGAAGGATAACGCAATGACCGTTCCTCGTTGCGATAAGTCGAAAGATATTATTGAGCCTCTCTTGAAGCCGCAATGGTGGATGAAAATGAAGGATATGGCAGAAGATGCTCTCAAAGCTGTCACGTCTGGCGAGATCAAGATCCTACCTGAGACCGCCGAGAAGAGCTATATTCGATGGATGTCAAATGTTAACGACTGGTGCTTGTCCAGACAGCTGTGGTGGGGACACCAAGCCCCAATGTATTTCGCACAAATCTTTGGCGAAGAACATGATGAGGCAAATGGAGACTTATGGTTCGCTGGAAGAACACAAGAGGAAGCTGAAGAAAAAGCCAGAGCAGCTCTGCCTGGAAAGAACTTTGTTTTGAAGAGAGATGAAGATGTCTTGGACACATGGTTCTCGTCTGGACTTTGGCCTTTCGCAACAATGGGCTGGCCTAATAAGACTCACGACCTTCAAGAACTCTTCCCAACTACCGTTCTTGAAACTGGTTGGGATATTCTCTTCTTCTGGATTGCCCGAATGATCATGTTTAGTATTAAGCTCACTGGAAAGGTCCCCTTCACCCAGGTCTATTGTCACTCCTTGATCCGCGACTCTGAGGGACGAAAGATGTCGAAATCATTGGGTAATGTCATTGATCCGCAGGATGTCATTGAGGGTATTCCTTTAGAGGACCTCCACGCCAAGCTGCTGATCGGCAATTTGGCCCCAGATGAGGTTAAGGCCGCCACCAAATATCAAAAGAGTGCTTTCCCTGACGGTATTCCCGAATGCGGTACTGATGCTCTTCGATTTGCCCTGGTCAGTTATACCACTGGCGGCGGAGATATTGCATTTGACATCCGTGTTATTCATGGGTATCGAAAATTCTGCAACAAGATTTACCAAGCCACGAAATACGTACTGGGCAATCTGGACACAGACTTCGTTCCCCGAAAGACTGCTAAGCTCTCGGGTAATGAATCACTGCCTGAGCGATGGATTCTCCACAAGATGACCATTGCTGCTAAAGAGATCAACCAATTACTGGAAGATCGCGAGTTCTCAAAATCCACACTCATTGCCTACCGATACTGGTACAACGAACTGTGCGACGTCTACATTGAAAACTCGAAAGCTATTATCCAAGACGGCACTCCAGAAGAGAAGCGCTCAGCCATCAATACCCTATACACGGCTCTTGATGCCGCCCTGACAATGATCCACCCATACATGCCCTTCTTAACCGAAGAACTTTGGCAACGTCTGCCCCGCCGACCAGAAGACAAGACACCCTCCATCGTCCTCGCCAAGTACCCAACCTACGACGCATCAATGGACGATTCTGCCTCTGAGGAAGCATACGAACTCGTCCTAGGCATCTCAAAGGGTATCCGCTCCCTAATGTCGGAATACTCACTCAAAGACGAAGGAAAAGTCTTCATCCAAACCAACGACAACACCTCCTACGCCACCGCCACCACCCAGCAACAATCCATCAAATCTCTCTCCGGCAAATCCGTCTCCTCAATAGAGGTCCTTGCGCAAGGTGCGGCGCGCCCAGCCGGCTGCGTCGTCTTCTCCGTCTCCTCGTCAGCCGCCGTCTTCCTCTCCGTCAAAGGCCGCGTCGACATCAACTCGGAGATCGCCAAAGCCAGCAAGAAGAAGTCGGGCGCTGAAAAGGGGATCGAGAAGCAGAAGAAGATCTTGGCCGATGAGGGGTACCGGGAGAAGGTTAGCGAGGAGCTGCAGGCTGTTGAGCGGGCCAAGTTGAGGGATTTGGAGGTTGAGCGGGATGCGTTTGCGGAAACTATTGGACAGTTTGAGAGGTTGAAGCTAGAGTAAGTAGATTTGCGCTGCCGCTTGTTGTAGTTACCGGTAGTACGAAATGAGAGTGCTGTTATGACCATTTTCTGGGAGTAGAATTTCTTGCAATGAGTGATCGATCGATCATCCTTGCCCAGTACCAGTCCCCAATTCATGACCCAACCCAATAAATGGAAATAGAGTAGACGAGCCCAATCTCGAAGAAGCCCACCGTGGAACATTGCTGTCGTATATGTCACGAAGTACCATATTGTCAAGGCTGCTGGAACGCGTAAAATGAATGGAATCAAAAAAGTTTAGGATATTCACGCAATGAGTGAAGTAGTAAGACATGCATTCATTATTCCCCAACCCATAAAATCTCAGACGTTCAACGTCATTCCCATCCTCGTATACCTTATACATATTCCCATTCCCATTTTCCCACCCCCGATCCAAAAATCCAATCCCAATCCCAATCCAAAACATACAGGGGTATCTCAAAAACGTTCACATATCACATAACAACACACTTCCCCTCCCTTTTCCCATTCCTCCCAACTCCAGCCCCCTCACTAACATCCGTCCACCCCGCACTACTAGCCCCATCCCTATCCTTCTTCAACGTCTTCTTCTCACGGCGCATACTCTGCCTCCACCCCTTCTTCTTCGCATCCTTGATATTCTTCGCCGCACTGCGCTCTGCTCTACTTGGCTGTCTGCTAATTGTTGATTTCTGTGTGTAGTACGCAGAAGGCTCGTGTTGCTCCCTCGCACTGTGTATCGTCTCCAGTTTTGGCATAGGGGGTGCTAGTCTGAGGGGCGAGGAACTGGCATGGTGGGGTCCGAGATTGCTGCGATGGTTAGGTGGGGATGTGAAGGGACGGGAACCGACTGCTACACGAGGGGCTGTGTAGGAGTGGGCCTGCTCGTGTTGAGAGGGGCTTTGGTTGAAGCCCCAGGTTTGGCGGTGGGGGCTACGTCCTGCGGGGCCTTGGGGGCCCATCGAACTTCCTGAAAGGCGGCGCGGAGGGTGCGAGGGGTCGACTATGCTGAGGGGTCGGCCAGTGCGGTTGTTTAGGCGGGCCAGTTGTTCGGGGCTTGGAGAGGAGAATCCGGAGCCTGGGGATGCGGGACCGCTGACTGAACGGGTGGAGTTCACGGGGGCAGTATCACTTCGTTTCCAGAGGGGAAGAGGCTTCTCGGATCTTTGCAGTCTGCCATTGGCGGGAAGAGTTTCCGCTCGCCTTTGTAGCAAAGGCTCCGGCTCTGAGGTTGTTTGCGGAATATGAGAATACCGTACGGGATCAGAAGGCTGTGATCCGATGAACTGCTGTCGGTTCTGCGCTACTGGTACTCGAGGAGGTGGCTTAGTTAATTGGTACTCTTGAGTTGGCCTTGTAGGAACTTCTTTGCGAACGGATTCTCGATTCGGGCTTGATGGCAAAGTGGCATCGGAACTTTTAACAGGCCCTGCTTCTGACGCATCTTCCCAATCACGCAAGCGACGGTCCAAGATAACGTCAGTCGGCTGTGTACCAAGGGGAACAGGAGAGGCAGGCTGTTGCAGAGTAGCTATCATTGCTGGCGAGGGAGAAGAAATAGGGGAAGAAGCAGCGTCGTTTGTGGGAGCCCCAACAGGTCGCCTCGTAATCTGGTTAACTGGTGCTGTGTTGACTTCTGCTCTCGTTTCTGGTACCCTTTCTATTTGCTCTTGCTCTCTTTCTGCGTGCTCCCTATTGGCCTGTTCCCTACTAGCTTGTTCCATATTAGCCTGCTCCCTATTGGCCTGCTCCCAATTTATTCGCTCCCAATTGACTCGGTCTCTAGCAGCCCGTTCGCTAGTGCTTAGTTCCATATTCTCTGGTCCTCTTCGATCATTTGTATCCATTCTCCTGTCTGGTTCCCTTCGAAGAGCAGACGGAGGAGTTCCAGGTGGAGATACATCGTAAAGATCATCAAAATCGTCAGGAGCCATCGTTACTGGCCGCGGACGCTCTTCCTCTAACGATACCCGATCCATCGGCTGTGTAGTGGCATCACTCAGACTCCTATGAAAGGGGTAGGCTTCTCTCCTCGATCCACGAGAACTGGTAGAAGCAATTGTACGGGATCGAGATAAGCCACCAGAGTTTGGACTGGGAAAGTCGAAACTTAGGGGGCGGTGGGTTTGTGCACGCTGAAGGTTAGAGGCCGCAGCAGCCTCTGCCAGAATCGATCTCTGGATATGCTCAGGCAGCGGGGGGACTGGTTCTTTTGTGTACGGAGGAGGAGGGGGGACCCAATTGTCTGCGTCACTTTCATGAGGATGTTCCTCGCGTCCATCTGCTCGACGATATTCGATATGTTCCTGCGCGACTGCACGCGGGTGTAGTCGCCGGTTCACTGCAGCAGCAGTTGCAGCGCGTCGAAGAGTTGTGCCAGATCGAGGGCTGGTGTGAGAGTACGGAGCGTCAAATGCCTCTAGGTCCTCATAAATAGATGAGGTCTCGGAGTGCTCAGTTATAGCTGTATGCTGGCTTGCCCTTCTTTGAGCCAAGTTATTTGGAGCCGCATATGGATCTCCCAGATCATCCTCGACCCTTGGCACTGGAGGTGGCTCAGGGTGAGAATTTTGGGTAGCTGACATTGCTGCACGGGAGACACGATTTCCTCTGCGCTGTGCAACGGTCCTTCTCCTTACAATAGCAACCTCGGTGTCCAAATCCCTATGTTCCTCTTCCAAAATCTCTGGTTCATTGTTTCCCACTTCAATGGTGATTATTCTTTTCTTCCCATCTGTCGCAGCATAGTCAAAATCAAGTATTGAAATGCGGCCTCCATCGACAGGGCTCATTCCATCGTCTTCGCTTATAGGGGATGTGTTTACAATGCCAGGTGCCACAGCCACCAGTCTTTCGCCATGAAATGACGTTTGCATATCGTTAACCCAAGCCATTGCGCTGACACGATCGAGACTTCCAATATTCCGACCTTCCACGAATGTGTTCCGAGCGCGATCGCATAGAAGCTGCCATTGCGGAGTCTTACCAATGCTCTCACGCAATCTGTTCCCAGAACGCAGCGATGGAGCACTGTTCCGGCGTCCTGCTTGACTCAAAGGTGTGCTAACTTCACTATCTGAATTGCTATTTGCTGCATTGCTAGGGTTCGGTAACGCCTCTAGATCTTCAGGAACTCCATATAGCCAAATGGACCCCTGGAATCCTGCAGCCACTAGATCTCCTAATTTACTTGCGGCTGGTAGAGTGCTGGGAAGAAGCTTTAGGATCGAGCCAGACTCAGCTGTTGGGCCAGTGAAGTACGTCGTTCCATTGCGAAGATCATCGATCCGGACAGCTCGGAATGTTTCAAACACTCGGTCATACGTGAATGTCCAGCTTGCCTCGTAATCTATAGCGCTGGGAAGCAGTACCGCATGCGAACAATCTCGACTTCCATTGGGGAAAAGTATAGATGTCGTCCATAGTGCACTAACGCTCTCCTCTGGTAAACTTGCACCAGGGTTGTAATAAGGTGCTGTGAGGACAACTGTGCTGGGATTTCGTGACTGCATAGTACTTCCAAGAAGTTGTGTTCCATCCTTCGAAAAAGCCAAGGAGTCCACGCCATAGCATTTCACCGCTCTCCGTTCCGTACTTGTGCTCCCTGGCTCGAGTGATGAAACCTCAACTCCCGAATCATACGCAGCAGCCAGCACCGCCCCTGTAGATGACAAGGCAATAGTTCGGGGGGTATGATCCAAAGCAATAGCACAGGTATGCTTGGGGTGGTCGCCTGTTAGGTCATATAGATCAATTTGAAGGTCTGTTGATAGAACGGCCAACAAGGAGCCATCGTCTGTGATGGTTGTTGAAGCTGGTCTCCGCAGGATCTTCAGCTCCCGTTTAATCGCAACCTCTGGCCCTGTCACATCTAAGATATGGATTCGTGAAGAGCTATATGCCAATACGTAATGTCCTCCTGGCGACAGACTGAAATGAAACGCTTCACCACCCGGGGCGGATGAAGAACTTATAGAAGTTGACACCAGACTGATGACTGTCTCTCGTGGCCGTAGGTATGCTTCAAATAGGTTTCGTTTGATCTCCTGCGCGAAGAGTCTGCGAAGACGTGGTAGGCCATCTTCGTCCTCTGGGACCATGAATGCATGGTGTGCTGCAGAGTAGGAGGGGCATCGAGCCAGGTGGTGTGTATACAGATGTGCCTGCTGTGATACCATGCGCCATTTTCGATTTAATATGATCAGTGATGCGAATCCGTTCGGGTTGGTGAGCTGCAAGATTCTGGAGAATATGAGGGTCAGCTAGAGTCGGATAGCCCCGCGAAATGCAGTTAAGCTCACTGTTCAATAATTTCATCGGGAAGCCTCTCGAGGGCGGTCTTCGCCTTTGGTTTGACGCGCCCCGCAGACTTCTTCTCTCCATCTGAAGGCATCGTAATAGTTCTAGAGGTTGTCTTTTGGAATCTCCTCCAGCTTCCCGAATCTGGGTCGAAATAAAGTCGTGGTGCGTGCGTCGGGCCCGCCTTTAGATCCATTGTGATGTGTGAAATGGTCGGAATGTTGTGAGTGAAGTGAGAAGAGCATTGAATTGGAAGAAAAGAGATTGTACGTGGTTGTACTGTACTGTACGTGTGTTTTTGGAATTGGGGTTGCACGGGTTACATAAATGATAAAAATATCCAAGCAAGTGTTGGTTGTTGGAAACACAGGCTGGCTCTCCCCTCTATTACTCGTATTTGTGGTGCGCCTGCGCGTCGCAGTAACGTTTAGTGAGCCGGGATTTTACACCGAGAGTTTTGGCGGGGATGTTTCAGCTTTCGTGCAATTATTTGCAGTAATGTACAGTAGAGAGCGGGCAGCGAAAGAGAGAACTGAAAGTAAGAAAAAGGGCTGAGGCCAAATCATATACAGTACCATACCGGTACCTACGGGTACTTCAGTAGGATTTTCAGATGGATCTACAAGTATAAGTTTATTTATGGGTGTCGATCAGTGCCTAGGGCCGGGAGCCGGCGTCTAAACAGGCAGCTGTTGGTGGGATGGATTCAGCAATGCAGTAATGCTTGAAAAGCCTATACCTAGGTATGTACATGGGCGAGACTGCAAGAATACGAAGGTAGCGTACCACACATTGCTTGATCTCACCGTTCCACGACAGTATACGGTATCAATATCAATAATGCTCAGCCTCGATATACAGTAAGTACCTAGGTAGGTACCTAGGTACGAGTGGTGAGCAGGTGCAGGGCTGAGGGCAGGGTAAGTAGGCTAAACCGATAGCGCGCTGCACGCAGATAGGCGCAAAAGCATGGACCTGGCCTGGCAACATAAGGAAACAACTGAACTGAGAAGAGAAGTATATACTATCACGTGCAGCACTTTTAGTGTCGATTTGTAAGCAACGACGCGCTACTTGAGATGGACCACCTGGACCTGGTGGACTGACTTTTTAAGTTCTGCGGCAAACTCATCATCGACAGCCATCCCATGATCTCCCGGGCTTGTCTGCTCCATCACTGCTACCGCTCATCATGCCACTTTGTGACTACGAGGAACTCACCAAGACTCTAATAGAAAACTTTAACCTCCTGGCAGATGAAGTACAACTCCTCAGCGACAGGAAAATTATCCTCGAGCACAAGCTGAATTATGCTCATAGCCAAGTCAGTCCTACAATTTTTTCTTCCTTCCTTCCAACAGCCTTTCTACCATATGATGAGAAACTTTAGCTCTAGATCTGGAGCTGTAAATAAGCAGCGACGACCGACAACAACCATGTATCCTGATTCGTAGTTTTTGCATAATACTTTTTTGTACAGAGTTTATAATACTTTTCACTGACCAACTTCTGCATAGTATCAATTACTCGCCGACAAGTATGCTCCCTCTGATCCAGAGATCTCAAGCACCTTAGCAAAACTGCACCTCCCGCCGGATCTTCAAGTCACGACTCCCGATCCGGCAGGTTTCGTTCCCTTACCACAGCGGAGACAAAGAACGTCAAAGCAGCAAACTGCAGTAGCTATACGCGACGGGAGGAAGGCCGCGCAGCTTCTCTCGGGCTTCGGAGGCACGGCCGGATCTACAAGTATATCCGGCACGAGTAGTAATGTGCGATTGTCCCCGCGTCGTACATCCCTCTCTACAGTGCTAGAACAAGATTTTACCGTCCCAGGGAAGAAGAGTTCATTGCTTTGTCCATTTGCTCGTCCTACCAAGCCTCCTAGCACAATGGTGTCAGGTCGTCCATTAACGCCGTCTGATGCTAAAGATCCTACACCTCATCACTCCGCGGATCCAATCTGTGCAGCAATGTATGCAGAGACAATGTCGTCACCCCCTCCATCGGCTACAGGCTCCGCGGCGAAGTGCCCAATCCGATTTCTTGACCAGCACTCACCAGAAGAGGTTGCACGCTACTTCGAGACCCATAAGCACGAGATCCCACGAAGTCACGAAGTATGCGTGAAGCGTTACCAAAGAAACGAAAATGATATCAGGAAGCTTGATGCAAAATATGGGAACCTTGTCAGCATGATTCAAGGCCTCGGTCAAACGCATCAACCTATGCTACCCTCAGACCTACAAGCGCAAGCCGAGAACATGGAACTTGAGCGGACATCCAATGAACGAGTAGAGAACTGGGCCAACGCCGTAAGTGCAGATGGTGTAGGCACTGAAGAAGATCCTGTAGAGAACAGAGAAGAGGACGCCGTGGAAGAGGACGATAGAGAGAGCAGATTTGATCGGCCACTGAAGGAGGTCCGAGTTGGAGAGTCTCCAAGTCGACCTTGGGGTATACGAGTACCGATATTTGATCCACCTCCCGAACAGCGACCTGTTTCTCCGCCACCGGCACCTGTGTCTGCAGAGCACATACCAAAGCCGGCTGGGAAGTGTCCCTTTGGCCATGGCCAAGGCAGCCTGGAAGATCCTCCTCTGATACAAGAATCTCCTCAGGCGAAGGAGCAAGAAGAGCGACCTACCGGCAAGTGTCCTTTTGGTCATGGGCAGGAGGCACAACCAGGTTCAGAGAGGGTGGAACAGCAAGGGAGGCCTGCCGGCCAATGTCCGATGGCTCATAGGCAGAAAGCCAAAGACGCAGAACAAACTCCTCCTATCGTTCAGACCCAGCCGACTTTCATTCAAACTCCTGAAGTACCTAGAGTGGCAGGCGGTAATGCGCCGCAGATGATATTCACGGGCCCAGTATTTATCGGATATCCCATGGAGCAGGCCATGGCTTTCATGCAGCAGTATAATAAGGGGGCATTATGATGGATGAGATTGTATGACATTAGCATGGCGTTAGAGCATGGGTTACGGGGCGTTCAGGGCAATGTACCTTTGGTAGCATACATTCGTCCTTTGGACATACATAATCATAGGGACGATATCGTCTTTGCAATTGAAACGTTTCTGCAACCTTTGGACATACATAATCATAGGGACGATATCGTCTTTGCAATTGAAACGTTTCTGCAACCTTTTCAGAACAAATTCTTCTCATTTCGCGTATCTTTAATTTAAGTATCTAACCAGAACGCCATCTCCCCATCCAGACCAAACCATATATATCCCAAATGCAATCGTTTATCAACCAACCGTCTCTAAATGCCGTATAGTACATCTGCTCTTGCCTAATCTCTCCCTCTCCCTGTTTTCGTCTTCGGATCCTCATCGACATCCCCAGAAGCAAATACATCGTCTTCACCTTCCGAAAGCTCATCCCTATACCCCGTCTCCTGATCCTCAAACCCACCCTCATCATTATCCCACAGACTGATATCATCATCATTCATCAACGCCGCCGCATCAGCATCTCCCGCCTCCCCAGAGTCAGTATACTCCCGCCCCACAACCACAGCCCCTTCCCTCCGTCCATCCTCCAACTCCTCAATCTCCAGCTCCCTAGCCCTAGCAATCGTCTTTTGATAGATAATCCACCCAACGGCAACACCAAGCACACCGCCAACAATGATCGAAATA
The DNA here is from genome assembly GCA_007821475.1 of Lachnellula arida. Classification (NCBI taxonomy): domain Eukaryota; kingdom Fungi; phylum Ascomycota; class Leotiomycetes; order Helotiales; family Lachnaceae; genus Lachnellula; species Lachnellula arida. The sequence goes on from QGMF01000188.1 coordinate 24,825, forward strand.
TAGTTGATAGCCTTGGTCCCCGCATCCATCTTGCCCCCCTCACTCTCCGCAATAACCGCCAATCTCGACCCAATAAAAACATGAATCAGCAACTTCGGACTCGAAATCGCCGTCGCCAGCGCAAAACTCAGCGGGTGTACGGTAGGAAACGTAGACATTGCCGCATTACTCAGACTATACGGCAGCGGACAAAAGCGTATCATGCACAGAATCTTCAAGCCATCATGTTTCAAGGTCAACGCCAACGCCTCGAACCGCTTATCCTGCCCAACAAGCCTATGCACATAGCTGCTCAGCACTGTCCGGCTCGCCATGAACGATGCGAGACTTCCCACAATGGTGGCCGAGGCGACGATGAACCAGCCGTTGGGAAAGCCGTAGACGAAGCCGGCGATCGTGACGGAGGTGCTGTAGCCGATCAGGGGCGGGAAGGCGCAGGTAAATGTCATGAGCCAGAGGATTATCCAGCCGCCTGTTACGGAGTGCCATTTCTTTGCTGCGGGTGCTAGGAAGCCGAAGATGCGTTCGCTGTATACCAGGAACAAGATCCCAAAGACCAGGGACACGAGGAGGGCTATGATGGCGGCGATTCGTTGGGGGATGGAGAGGGACTGGAAGGTCTTGAGCAGTTGGCGCTGCACTTTGTAGGCCGAGGCGAGGATCTGGTCTCTGTAGGAACTTGGGGGCGTGGAACGCTGCGAGTAGGGCGAGTTGGTGGTGTTTGCGCGCCGGGTCGAGGAGGATATGCGGCGGGACCAGGGGGGTCGTGTTGTTTCTGGGGAGGGCGAGGGGAGGGGTGAGATGGGGAGGGCGAGAGCCTTTGCTGTGCTGCTGTAGTCTGCTGGCATTTTGTGTATAGCTATGGCTAGCTCCGGATGTAGAGGGAATAGTTTGTAGCTTCTGCGAGTTGAATATCCAAAGCGAATTTTAAGAGCTCGAGCTACCTCTGCTGATTCATCGAGTCTTTGACCTGAGAAATGAGGTTGTTGATGCGAGCTGGGGTTTGGAGTACTGTGCTGGTTTCAAACGACGTTGCCCGTGCTTGGATGACGGGACTTTTCTGAAACCAAGTGCTGACAACACGGAGATGGGTGAGGCGCAGGGTTAGTTTCCAACGAAGGATCGAAGTAAGAGCCGCACTTGCAGATATGCACTTGTATAGTACCTACCTAGGGAGGTATCTAGAATATTTTGATAAAGGCCAGGCCTTGAAGACTAGGTGGCTTCATAAGTTCATATTCGGACTGGCCCCATGGTGGTGACGTAGGAAGATCTCCTAATCTGGCCCACCTGAGCGTTCCGACGGTATTGAATAAGCCACGTGAGCTTGCATATAATGATCAAACCTACCTGTGTATCCTTATTTCAAGAAGGGAAAGTCTGAGGAATTAGAAGGGAGGAGGCTCCAGAAACTTGGTCTTTACTTGCGTAATTACTATAGCTTGGAAGACTTAAATTTACCTAGGTGGGTAGCGAGAAAGTCATTTCTGTACATTGGCATATGATTCTCTAGTAGGTCGGTATAGTAAGGAGTAAAAGCACGATAAGTGCGCTGACATTATACTTTGGTAGAGAAAAGTCCCAGCCAGCAATCCCATAATTTAATTATGCTAGGTAAGTGGAGAGAAGACATAGGACCTTTGTGAAGTTGTGAAGGTGCTTTCCAACAGATATTTCTTACATTCCATGCTCACTAATCCTGGGACTTGGCATACTTGGATGGCTCTTATACAGTAAATTGATGGCTGGGCTTTTATAAAAGGGAATTCTGAACAGCTAAGATTGTAGTTTAAGAGTTTCTTTCCTCCGATACTTAATCCTTATTTTTAGCTTTACCCAGGGATGTTTCGAGCACACCAAGTCATAAGTTGGAGCCAATCATTTATCACTAATTTGTTAGCGTGTTCTCCCCCAGATCATTTCAGTGGTGCTCCTTCCCTGTCTCCAGCCCATACAACCAGATCCCAGCACCTAGCCTCACCTGAACTCAACCTGAACCCGAACTTCACGCCTTCTCCTTATACCACTCTACTCTACTTGCCCTCAACCTTTCCTACTCGCCTCGCTGATCATGATAACTTCGCTTTTCGACTCGACGATGTAAGAGCCTGGTGCCTTCCGTTGTCGTCGTCCATCGCCGTTGCCCATCTTGCGCCATTTGCTTATTGCATTTCAGCTCGCACCGCACCTTCCCTCCGGTCATCCACAAAGATCGATATCTATACCACCTATATTTCGTTGCTTTTTATTTAATCCAACCTTCAACACTTTACATCAAATCTAATAACCTTCTGCGATAACTACAACATCTGCGAAAATGCTGTCCGACGCGACATACGAGATATGCCTCCCGCTCCTGACGGATGCTGCCCTTGACGACGAAGAGAGGACCGACAGGCTGGAGGAGTTGCTGAAGAAGGAAACCACCCTCGTTGGAGCTCCGCTCGAGAATGCTGTCTTGAGTGTGCTTTGGAGGTACAGGGAGCAGACCACGAATCCCTCGTCGCCCCCGCCGCTGCGGCATACTGTATTACGTCGCCCATCTCCCGCGCCATGGCCGATCCCTCGCGGGAGCACCCCGATATCCTCATCTCCTCGTCTGGGTGTCAGTCCTCTTGCTCCGCCTGGATTTGTGCCACCATCTTTCAACAGGAACAAGTCCGGAACTGCTTCGCCCTTCACGTCTCCCCGCCCTTCTCCGAGGCTTGCTTTTTCCAGCCCTGCAATTCCCCATAGCCCCAGTCTGAACGCATACGAGTTTCCGACCGATACAGGTCCTTCGCAAGATATCTATGGAGATTATGGAAGCGACAATGTCGACTGGCTGGTTAATGATGATGGTGGAAGCAATACCCCTTCGTCATCTGGTCAAAGTGGTCTGAATGCAGCTGCTGCGGAGTTTATGCAGCCGCAACAATCGGATATGAGCCCATACGATATGCTACGCTCAATACTTGGTCCCGCAAAATCAGATGAAGAGATCGAGGCTGCTCTTGCTATCCATGGTTACGACTTGAGTGCCACTATCAATGCATTCATGGAAGGCCAACTCACAGAAGGCACCACTATTTCAGTCCCGTCATCTGATGCAAAGAATGCTATTCTTATCGGAAAGTCAATGGCTTCGGAAGTAACACGTCCAGCCACACCAGCTGGACAGCAGCGAAGCGGTGTCGTCTGTAGGTTCTGGTTGTCCACTGGACAGTGTTTGAGGGCAGATTGCAGATTTAGCCATGATCTCAGTAATCATATATGCAAGTAAGTGGTTTCTTTCTCAAACTTGACTCGCCTGCACCACATGCTCATTAATCTAGATATTGGGTCATGGGGAACTGCCTTGCAGGTGATACTTGCATATTTTCACATGATCCATCTCACTTTATGAACCGACTTGCTCTTGAGGAGAGCAGTACACCTCCGCTTCAAACTACCGCCGCACCAGGCTTCCAATTTACAGACTACAATGCATTCCCTTCATTGCAGGGTATGCAGGAGTTTCCAAACTCCTTCAATTCTACCAACGCTTTCAGTAATTATCAGGGAGGAAGTTTCACACCTCCTCCTGGCTTTAAAGCAATGCAAGGATACGCAAGTGATGGATCCAGCCAACGATCACGACCTAGTAGCCGAGCACGAGAGCCAGCAGCCCCTTCTCTTGATGACACCGAAGCCTTTCCATCGCTTAGCGCCGTTGCTGCAAAGGGTGGCAAGAAGCACCATGGAAAGAGAGGTGGCCATGGCCACGGTCATAAAGAAAACATTCATCCAAGCTCTCTCGCTGAAGTTGTGAAAATGTCTCCATCTCCTGGGCCTGGTCTTATGAGACAAGGCGGGAAGATAGGCAGGAACGGTAGCTCCACAAGCATTCGAAATGGGGAGAACAGTGTTGCAGCTCAGGCCATTCCAAGTCCGCAACATGTTCCTTGGTTAGAAACTGGCGAAAGAGCCAACAAATCATACCTCAAAGCCAGACAAGATGCTATCAAGCATGGTGGCTTGAGGAATAAATTCTTACAAAGGTAAATTTGCCCTTTTGTTTCGTTTAAAAATTCATCACTAACTCAAACTAGTGCTGCCCAGGCTTGGAATCGTAATGATGCTCGTGCTGCTAAGGCCCTCAGTCTCAGGGGTCAAAGTGAAAACGATCTCATGCGAAAAGCTCACCGAGAAGCTGCCCGTGAGCTTTACGAAGAGCGGAATAAGCACGGCTCCTCAAGCTCCGAGCTTTACGTCGATCTTCATGGTTTGCATCCAGAAGAAGCTGTTGAATACTTGGAACGAGTGCTCCTCGAATCCCAGAAAGAGACGAGACCAGTCTATGCCATCACGGGCACAGGCCACCACAGCAAAAACGGCAAGGACAAAGTGGGCAAGGCAATCCGCAACTTCCTCAACGAGTGGCGCTATGCTTACCGTGAGTTTTCTGTTCCGGGAGACAGAAACAATGTGGGTGGCATTCTGGGTATTGATGCCAGATCGTGGGACAAGACTCTTGCAAGACAGGGCATCTCCACCGAGCCGGAGGCAAAGGAAGAGGTTGATATCCTTAATCAAGGTCACGAAGTCGGCAGTGGTAAAATAAAGTTGCTGGTCAGAGATGCACCCAAGGGCCCTAGTGCTGGTCGGTGACATGGACTCCGCTTCAGCAAGAAAGAATAAATAAACTCGTAAAACATAGCACCACCGACTCTGTTCATCTGTGATCCTTGTTCCTATTATTCATCATCGGTCAAGCGACCATGACAAAGGTTGTGATTATTAACTACAGTTCCCCTCTTAGCATACTCCAAGACTTCGTACAGTACAGTACAGTACAGTACGTCCTCATCATTCAGCTTTCTTTAATCCATCTGTTACAATATCACGAATCTAACTAAAGACTCGACTCACTCGCCTTTCGAAGATCTTTCTAATCTCACAGCACCAGACCCTGTACTCGTACTGTAGCACAAGAGCATTACTTACACCAAGCTCTGTCGAAACGGAACGGAAAACCTAATTCTTATCTGAGGATCTGACTAGCAAGGGGAATGATATGTATTGATTGATCCGCGATATTTTGTATTATTTAAAGGCCCCGGGGATATTTCAAGAGGCTGGCTGGCCACGACTTAGTAGACAGGACAGGACTGAGGAGAGAACAAGGGAAACGAAGTTCTTAACTAAAGACTTAATATTGACTTACCAACCCTATTGCAAAAGAGCTACTGTAAACAGCCCGAGCGAATCAAGTGGTGTTCTATTCCTAGCCGGGCCCAGTAATCAATGAGTGGTATCTATGTAGTAACGTAACAAACTCCTGTCCGTAATGGAAATCCCAACTCCAAACAATGAATCAATGCAGTATACTTCCAAAGCCTTCCAAATATCCCATGACGCGACCCGACAACCCATCCTCACCACTAGTTTGGATGCAATGGGCATTGACCATGTTTCTTTTCCCACCACTCCTTGATGCACTTCAAGTGGAACCTACAAAAGCACTCCAGCCTTGCCATATCCTGCCCAACCTCGTAATCCTCAAAGCAGATGGTGCACTCCGCGTCGTCCACACAGTCTTTCTCTGTTGCTTTGTAATGAAATAGGCCGGACGGGCGGTATGCGGGTAAAACCTCTGCGGACGGTGCTGCATTCGCATTTACCGCTGAACCTGGTATATTCTGCGAGTTTTGAGTAGGGGGTGGTGTGCCCGTGGTCCCTAGCGATGCGTTAATAACACATTGATTAACGTGGGCAGTCCGTAGGTCTTCGGCGTTTGGGACACTGCTGAGTGGCAGTCGGCGATGGCAGATCCAACATAAGTCCGCTTCGGGGATTCGCTGTTGTGCTGGGGCTCTTTGCGGCGGTGGGGGCGGTATGGCTCCGTTTGCATGTGCTGAGGATTGTAGCAACATACCTGCCTGGTTCCCGGTAGGTTGCTGTTGTTGTGAAGGCCCTGCCGCGCTCCGCCGATTGTTCTGATCAGAGGCGTTAGTTTTTGCCATTTGTAGTCAAGAGGGTTTGGGGTAAAACCCAGTTGAAATTTTTAAAATGACGAGTGCTCACCATGTTGGCGGAATCACGCGAGGTGCCGCTGATCTGGTATGAAGTTAGTAGGTGAAATGGCCAGGTCTGCGGACCAATGAGTGGGATGGAAGAAGAACGTACTGTGCTGCTCCGAGATCTAGCATCCCACGGCTCTTGTGTCCTGTTCCTGTAATTCTGATCGTTGTAGCTACCGTATTGTATACCAGCAGAACTAAGAATGCTGGGCTCTCGGGGTACTCGAGCAGTATTTCGGAGAGCCTCGTGGAATGTTTCCAAGTTATTTGGTTGCCGTTGAGACTGGGCGTAAGAAGAGGATGCCGCACTGGCAGAGCGACCCTGCCGATTCGGTGAGGAATAGGGTTGTGCAGGGTCGTGAAAGGATGGTTGGGGAGGAGCGATGTTGGGATCCGGAACACATGGATTGCATAGTCTAACCCGTTCTCCTCCACCCAGAGTCGCAACTTCCCTAGAACTCCCAGCTCGGGCAGCGTCTACAGATGGACGAGGAAAACTAACACATGAGCCCATGGCTGCACCTTCGATTGGTACCTGGACAATGTATTGATACGGGATGGTGATGCGGTGCGGAGAACACGAGTTACAAACTACTCTTCCACATTTCCTGAGGGCATGTGTTAATAAATGGTCTTCAAGGACTGCTGAAGATTCATCCATCTTATGTAGCAAATGCAGTGTGAATACGTACCTGCAGTGATGTTTTCGGACAAAAAAGCCTAATTTGATGATAAGTAGGTGAATCATGGAGCATTTGAAGGGGGTCATACTGAACTGTGTCCCACAAATGGGACAAAACGTAACCTCAGCATCTGGTTGCCATCTAGGTGCAATGACCTCTGATCCTTCAGCAGCCGCATGTCGATGTCGATTCAGGCTTGGGGTGCGAGAAAGAAGCGATACATCTACCCCAGGAGAGGGCCCATCACCCTGACGGGCCATTGTTGAACGTGCCGAACTTGTTACTGATGTTGAAGAAGTTCTTCCAGGATTCGAAGGTCCATCAAGTCGGAAAGGTCTATTCGCTCTCATTTCATTCACAGCCTCGTTTGCCTGAGAGCGCTTTTCCCCTATTCGCTGAGAAGCAGAACTGCCCCGAATCCGTGATTCTAGACCTGGTGATGGGGTTCCAGAAACTATATTGACCTCTGAATTTCCACCAGCATAGCTACTCGGAGATCCTGGGTATCCTGATTCCCTCCACCGCTCATATCCTCGACTAGACCCATTCACAGCCCCCTGACCCTCGTACAATGCAGCATCTCCCGCATCTGCTTGGGCATCTGAATGTTGAGCAGAACTTGACCCTGGATATGGCGGTAGAGGCCGCTCCTCTCTGTTTGGACGATGCTGGATGGCCACAGAATATTTATCTGACCCGGGTCGATTATCCATTTCGATTTAGATAATAAAGATTTTGGTGTACCGATTAATAGCAAGACTATCTATCTTGAAAATGGTTCCTGTACGCTGGGTTGGCGGAAATCGGTGGTTGAGGTTTGCAATGTTTGAAGAGAGCTACGCAGACGTCCTTTCAGAGTCAGGCCCTGTCCTCAATCCCCACTATCCTTCTCGATGTGATTATTGATTTGATCTCGTAGGCAGGATAAATATCTAGTCCCGTACTAGCACTCTAGTTTCGTTCACTGAACCACGCCGTGTAGAGATGTAGTTCGTCGTCTCGATTCGCCCCTTGCCTCCTCTTCACCACAACAAAAGCGCCCTCCTTGACTGTTCCTGGTTCCTTCTACGTCTAATATATAAATCTCTCTTTATATGCCCGAAGTATACGGATATATGTATCGACTTTTCCAGGTTTCCAGGTCTGTTCGATTCGTTTTCTTCGAGTTCGAGTCTCGAGTCAGGTCTCCGATTGTTTGCACCACACTACAACACAAGTCAAAGAGATCAGCATCCAGATCTCGCATAACCATTTGACGTAAATAGACTGCACATACACGCCATATATCACTCACCCCTCCCTTCTGTGCTGCCTTGTTCGACCTCCGTATGTTGTATGTACCCGCCGCTCCGTGGGGTAATCTTCCCTCACAGATCTAGTCCGCCACCCTCGTCTTCGGATTCTTAAGCAAGAAAATCCAAGGCAGAGCAATATAGACCAAAAAGGAAGCGGCAGACAAAAGTTTAGACGGTGATGCTCAAACAAAGCATGGTATGTATGGTATGGTATGGTGAACAAGGCTCACGATGTTTGTGTTTTAAGCTCCCGCCGGCGATAAGATAGCAATAGTGCCGGGTTCTTCCGATTAATATTCGAACAAGGCAAAAGAAAAAGGTATCTAGGTAGGAATTTGGCTTAAGATTTGCAACAGTAGGTAACAACTTTTTAGATAGAGCTTTCAGTAAGTGGTTTGTACGATAGTTGTTCCTTCTATCCGAACACTCGTTGTTTCTATTCAAACGCTCCTACGCGATTCAGGGTATTATGAGCTGCAAGCGAGAGGTTCCTCAATGGAGTAAGTGGGGGGAATTATCACGTATACAATAATGCATCGAGTAGATATTTATAAACCTCCGCAATTCTATTGAGTGCAACGGATTATTAAAACCGAGTAGTACAAGAGCTCATGCTCATAAGATGTATAAACCACCGGAAACTGAATCATAACCCAGCCGGGTCATATGCATGCTGAAATAGCAAACCCATCCATCACTCTATCGATTACAAAGCATCGATCATCTAATGCTCCAACAGTCTCAAGGATCCTTGAACCACGACGTTCTCCAAAATCGATCCGGGAGGGATGTCAATCGTGCTACCTTCTGTTGCTACAATGATAACCGTACCTTTAAGAGTGACTCCTCGGCCGAGGTTGACTGCACCAGTGATGGTCAAGTGGTCTAGCTCGATGATCTTGGGAATACTGCCGATACGCTTTTGGAAGTCTGAGACCTTCTTGAAGTCGTTTCCAAGCTTGATGAGAGGAGCTGGGCCGAAACGGTTGGGGTCGATTTGTAGTTGGCCGTGCTTCAGCGAGTACAGATCCGACTTGACAAGCATCAGGTCAGAGCAAGTCTTGACTGGCAGGAAACGCCGTCTAGGAACATTGACCCCATGAGCATTGTGGAAATGACGGATAGCAGCTCCGACAGCGGTCTCAAGCTGGACGATGGAGACGTCTGACTCGCCCTTCTTGTCAGCTGGAATAGTCTTGTTGTTAGGAATAATCTCCATCTCGAGCTCATTATTCTCAACGATACGCTTGACAGCCTTCAAGTTCAACCAAATGTTGTTGGTGTTGAAGTACTTGAACTTCTTGATCGACTTGAATTCGTTTGTGTGCTCTTTTGGCACTTGAGCGATTTCAAGAAGACGGACAGATCCTTCGTAGTCAATGATGGTTCCACCCTTGACATCGGCCTTGGTCTTGTCGGTCAATTCCATAATGTATTCCGCCTTGGTCTCGACCATATGTTGGAGAATACGGAGATCAACAACCGCGCCCAAGTTGTCCACGTTGGAAAGAAAGAGAATCTCAACACCTCGGTCAATGAGCTTTTCAAGAATGCCCGAGTTATAGAGGGACTCGAAGACATCTCCATGTCCGGGAGGATACCAGTCAGAAATAGGAGAGTTGAATGACTTAGGCGCTGGGAGCAGAGAGTCTTTCAGAATTCTGGGGTATCGGGATTGGTTGAAGGTCATAATGTCAATGTTGTGGCCCTCGTATTTCTTGATGATGTTCTGGGTATCATCGTCTGTGTTGAAAGAGTTCATGAGAACGAAAGGGACGTTGACATCATAAGTTCGGTTGAGGTATTCAATCTGTCGGACGGAAAGGTCGAGGAAAGACATGCCGTCACGAACTTCGATGACAGACTTGGGTCCAACGCATCCCATAGAGGTACCGAGACCACCGTTGAGCTTGAGAACAGCGAGTTTGCTCAGGAAAGAAACAGACTCAGAGTTGGCCAGCTCGTTGTAATCAACCACTTGGTTCGTTGCTGGGGGTGCAATGCGATCCCAGTCACTACTTATGCATTAGCCTTTCGTATCGAAATGTTGAAGCTTGCAAGCTTACAGTTGGTTTCCCTTCGCCTTGTCGTTCAGGTATCTGCGGAAAAGCGCAAAGAAGTTGTCCATTTCCGTCTCGAAGAGCTTCCAGATAAAGTATTAGCTGGGGCTCGAAAACTGCTTTTTGATGGGAACGTACCTTCTTCTCGGTAGGATCTTCAACCGTATCGGCGAGATTGTTGAGGGCATTTCGCATCTGGCTCGCAGCTACAGATGTAGAGGTATTCTCGAACGCCTGGTCATGATCTATCAGCTTTGCGATTTCTTGTAGCGTTGGATGCTCGGGAATTGGGAGCGGCGTGGGCGTATCAACTTCAGCATGATGAAAAGACGGTGCAGACGGTGCAGAAGTGCTGGCAGAAAGGTTGGATGCATCCATGGTGAGAGATGGGCAAAAGGCAGGGTGTTGGGTGATGGGGGGCTCGGAAGGAATGGCAGATGTGAAGGCCAAGGATCGGGGTAGAGCTTTGCTTTCGAGGTGTAGAAGGTTCTTTCCTGGTCTGTCCCAATGCACGAAAATACCAGGTAGATAGATGCAGAGACAGACTTCTCCCATGACGTGATGCACGCCGTGGGTCGTTCCTTCCACGATATTCGAGGAATTGCTCGTCACTACTTGCTGCCCGAATGCCAGTATGGTTGATGGAGCTGTTGGACAAGCCATACTTGCACTTGATAGGGTCGTTTGACACCGCTCTCACGTCGATGTTGCAAAAGCAAGGCAGAAAATGGCAGAGAGAGATTCACTCACCATATGCGATTGTGTCTTGCCATGATGCTTTCTGGCGAACTCAGCGTTCGCATCTGGTGCTTTTAGGTTAGAAGGCTTCAAGTGTGCGGGCAACGCGCTCTTCAATGCAGCTGCCATTGTGTATGTGTATTTCGTAGTTTCGTCCTTTCTTTCGTGGGAGATTTAGGTATAGGAAGTTGGAAGGTTGTTTCTGTGGGAGAGGATGGGAGAGATAGGATGGTAGGTACAAGTAGGTACCTAGCTTCTGAAAGGGGGGAAGCTTGCATTAGCTGATACGTTGCTTCTGGTTGACGTAATTGTACAGACGCTGGCAGGAATCGGTACTTACGTAGGTATTATTGGATGGGGGAGGTGAATTGATGCTTCACAGAAGGTCAATAATATCCTTGAGGAAAAGGGCAGATGAATGTCGACAAGACGAGCTTTTATTCTATTTATCCAAACGTGGCTTGTTGTCTAGCAACCAGAAATTATTCCGCCTCCAGTCGAGGCTGGGGGGATAAAACCGAAAGGGTGCTAGGATAGTGGCACTGGCAGGGATCATTCAATGAACCTGATTTCCCGCCGTTATAGTTTCCCTGCGTCTGCCGAGATCTCCCCTATCCATTTTCGTTTTCTCGACTCAAGTCTCAACTGCTCTGCACAACAGAAGCCATGAAGGCTCAACTACTCAACGTGTGGCGCATCGCTGCCGTTATTCAACAATTGCCTTGCTTGCTTGCCTGCTTGTTTGAAGACTCACGCACCATTGAGTTAATTGTTGGGATAGAAAGCTGCTATACTCCGTACAGCATAACTTGTTTTATAGTCCTTCCCCCGGCACTTCTTCACAAGCTGCCATCCAGGTCCGTACTGAAAAGGGGCTTCGCGGGTCTCGAATCTCGGATCCACCCTAAAGCCCCATATGCACTTAATTACTCGAGTAAGGCTTATAATACTGTAATTATTGGTTCTTTCTGATACACCATTTCTGTTCGTCCCGTTGCTATACATACGTTCTTCCGACTTTGTACTCGAGCACAAGGCTCGAGAACTCTTCTTGACACGCGTTTGTACAGGCTCACTTGAAGTCGGCATGTGGGGGTTCACGTGGGGTTCATTCTCCATTCCCCCAGCACCCCTATCAAAGCTTCACCCAAGGGATGAAGCTACTGTGAATTTCTCTCAAGCATACAATTGTATACTCGCTTCTATCTATGCCTTTTATGTTCCAATTCCAACATACAAAATATCTCAAGTGAGTCTGCAAAAGATTCCAGCAGGATCCCTTGAGGATGGTTCACCAGGTTGGTACCAGCTCGTACTACATGTAGTATGGAATAATTCGAGCCCGATTCGGCTTTTGTTGCATATCGCAAAAATGATAGTTTCTGTAGCAAGAATCGTGGCGTCGGGATCGACGAACCTTTCGGTCTCGAATCGTCAAAGCTTAAGTGGGCATCATCCCGGATTGAGTCGAAGAGGACGAGTTGCAGAAAGGTTCTTATACCAGGTGATTGATAGAGAGTGATACTCTCCTCTTTCACAGAAGATATCTTCTGGTGGCCATCACTGTGGCGTAAGGCTCAAATTTTAGCCCTTTTAAATTCCCATGGTCGCGATCAAAATATCCTCATAACTTCTCAGAACGTAGTTTATGGAAAGTCTCCACATGCTTTTTTAGGAGGCAGATGAAGCTACAACCCAGCACTCACTCTCACATTGAGAACCTCATCTTGACATTTCAGTAGGTGAGCCGTCTCAATAAAGCTTTCAAGTATACGGAATTAAACCAGTGTTCAGCACCTTTTATTTCTACAGCTCCAAGAGCCATGCCCATGTTGGAGAACATCATGTTGTCTGATCAGAACGCTTGAGCGGCCAATGGGCATTTAAACACATCTATTCCAAATGTCTAGTGTATCCTGGCCCAGCTTTTAAACAAATGACTGTCTCCAAAGGGCGACACTTCTACCTTGTGGCAGCCTGAAGAGCACCCAGCATTCTGGGATAGATTTGAACCCCTCGATACAATTGTCAAAGAAGGGAGCTAGAGTACCCCGCTTACAAGTTTTGGAAATTCTACAAACGGATGATTTTAGCAGCATTGATTTCGTAGATGACTGTAAACTTACAAACTTACCATTCGATATTACTATTGCGCCGAACCAGTAATCCAGAGAATAGAGTCCGAGACTTCACATTGAGCCGTGCGGTCGAATTCCCACGCCATGTAAGTAGGTTTTGCTCGAATGAACAAGAATAAGCGGCGGATCTTGCTTGGAACTATACAGCACAGAGAACAACGACTGACAACTTATCACTTAGGAAACCACCTGGTTTCCCCTCACATCAATCTCTTATTACTTTCATGGACCTGGGGAGAAGGTTTTCAAAAAGGGAAGAGCCTGAACTTAACGCCGAAAGCACAGAACCATATCCTAACACCGAGATGCTTCCACCAAGCCTCCCGAAGCATATTTTTTTCGGCGTTATAAGCATATCGAATGCGAAATGCAACAAAACTTGATCTTAACACCGAGGATATTATCGGACTTTGAGGGCGACGTGCAACAAAAATATTTATTGGGATATGTTTGGTGAATACTAATAGACGAGGCCCGCAGCCACATAGATGTATAAGAAATGCAGCACGAATAATCGACACCTCTATTTTGACAGCTACAACTATAATAGCCAGGTGAGAAAAGCAGGCTTAAGGAGAGGAGGGTCTTTAAATTGTACTAATGCGCGGTGCCGTAAACTCGATGCAAGGAGAACATATAGACTCCATGGTTTGAGCAATTCAAAACTGCTGTAGGTGTTGTCTTCACTCCTCTAAATATTCCCTTTCCACACACTTTCTAGTAGCAAATGTAATCTTGGACAGCTTACAGGGTGTAGAAAATGGCCTCGCGCAGTACGAAACAGCACTCTATCGCTCGAGAGAACTCGGCCAATCTCCACCTGTTCTAGTAGGCATAGCAGGAAGTAAAATATATACCTGTCAGGCTGTCATCCATGACTGAGCAATGGCCTCCCTACCTCTGCATCCCTTATATCTACCAAGCTGAGTCTCCAGCCTCTCCACCATCCTGGCTGGTAACGACTCCATACCTTCCACCAACCTTCTGACCTAGTCTTCCAGTTTGCCTGGATTCTCCGTCCTACCTTGAATCCAAGCACAGTGAATCCAACAGCTAGAAAGGTAGCCAACACGGAAATAATACACGTGAGGAATGTGATAGTCGAGACATGACAGCCGAGTGGCCGAGTTCTAAGCTCCCATCGTTCTGACCAAAGCGGACAGATGTCTGGATTGCGTATTGGTGCAAGTATAGGTATCTTGGAGGTATTTGGCACACAGTTGAGGACTCGAGGATGATTAGCATTTGCTCTGACTGGGAGACGTGGATCTTACTGATGGGCACCAACTACAAGGAGCTTGGCTTTGGTCCAGACAGCTTGAACATTCTTGAAGCGACCAGCATATACGCAAGAGGTCATCAAAGGCCTCAGAGGGGGTGTTGGAAGAGGGGGTTTTAAGTGACATATGTGAACGTGTGAAATGAGTAGATTGTTTTTGAAAAGCTTGGCGATTGCTTTATCTGGCGGAGTAATTCACTTTCCTAGGACTGCAAATGATGTGATATGACAATTATAAGAGGTCGACACAAGTTAAAAGGGTTTCATCCTACTGTACCTACCTGCAGTACTTCGTACGGTAGTTCAAGAGAGCACGCTACTCCGCAACTTCCCAACTGCGAGATTTCAGCCACACCCCGTTTGGCCGCAAGCACGGTCTGAGCAAACAACATCGGTCCCGGCGTCCAAAACTCCCGACTTGCGACGGAAGAGAAAAGTACCGGATACAAATATTTACTCGTGCTGAGAGTGACGATGGCTTCAGCTTCATCAAATGCGAATGCAATCGACCCAAGGCTCAGAGACACAGCTGCTTCAGCAGATGCGTTTGCGCAGCGCGTAGCAAACAACCTCCCAACTCCAATTGCAGCTCATCCTCCACCTTCGAGAAATGGTGCCACCGGCCCACCGCATCAACAATATCCTGCGGCTTTCCAACAATCACCTCGTCCAATCTCTTATCTTCCCCAGACCCCTCAGTCGGGTGAAAACGCACCATCAGACCACGATGGGGGACCTGACGACCCAAAGCGATCGCGCGCCTGTGAGGCATGTCGCGGATTGAAAGTCCGGTATGTTTGTTACTGCTCGATCCAATCGCCATAACCATTGCTAATTGCTAATTGTTGGAAGGTGCGAGCTAGATCCCAACAATCCTCAGGGTGACTGCAAGAGATGCGCAAAAGCTGGCCGTACATGCATCATCACAGTTCCGAGTCGTAAGAGACAGAAGAAGACGGACAGTCGCGTTGCAGAGCTCGAGAAGAAAATCGATGCATTGACCGAGTCGTTGAAAGCAAAGTCCGCTCGGAATAGCGAGGCCGATGAGAACTTCGCTCAAGCCCGGCCAAATCCATATCAACAAGTCACCAATGGCGGTTACAACGCCCCGTTTGCGACTCGCCCGGAGGCTCGAACGAACTCGAACGAATGGTCTTCATACTCCAAGGCGCCAGAGTTC
Source organism: Lachnellula arida (assembly GCA_007821475.1). Lineage (NCBI taxonomy): Eukaryota > Fungi > Ascomycota > Leotiomycetes > Helotiales > Lachnaceae > Lachnellula > Lachnellula arida. The sequence continues at coordinate 40,239 of QGMF01000188.1, forward strand.
GAGACGAGAAAATCATCTGCTCCTCCCATGGTCATGGCTGGACAGAAGCGTAAGCATGCAGACAGCCGCGATTTCCCCAATTCTCCTGCGCCCACTCCAAGGGCACTAGTCGATGGAGGAAAACAACAATACGCGGCTAGCGAGCTAGGAGGAGCAACAATGCCAGTGAAGAAGGCGCAGACACATGAATATGCAGATGTGGTGGATAGAGGCCTTCTAACCGCCGAGATGGCAAATGTAATGTTCATGTGCTATGTCGAACGCATGGCACCGCACATGCCTGCTGTTATCTTCCCAGAAGGCACAACATCAGCAGAAGTTCGTAAGACGAAGCCTACCCTGTTCCTCGCCATTCTTGCCTCCAGCTCTGGTATGAACTATCCTGGGCTTCAACGCACCCTGACAAAAGAGGTCATGAACATCTATGCAGAGCGCATCATTGTTAATGGAGAGAAAACTCTAGAGTTGATACAAGCACTCCACGTGAGCACTTTATGGTATTGGCCCCCGGAACACTTCGAGGAGCTGAAGTTCTACCAACTCATCCATATTGCTGCTGTCATGGCTATTGATGTTGGCATGGGCAAGAAGTCAAAAACCAATAAGGGAAAATTTGCTGGCGGTCTGTGGAGAGACCATCCATGGCGGCGCACACCATACCCTGACCCTGAAAGCCCAGAAGCAAGACGATCTTGGATGATTTGTTATTTCCTATGTTGCAACGCCTCCATGGGCCTTCGTCGACCAAACTTGATCCGTTGGGCGCCTTTCATGGATAACTGCCTAGAATTCTTTGAAACATCCCCCGATACTCTTGCTTCCGACAAACTTCTATGTGAATGGGTGCGCAATCAACATATCGCTGAGGAGGTCGGTGCTCAATTTGCTATGGATGACCCCACAGCTGTTGTCAGCATTACAGACTCGAAAGTTCAATTTGCTCTGAAAGGCTTTGAGAGAGACCTGGAGAAGTGGCATAGCCATATACCGGATGAAGTTAGATCCCGTATGCATTCTTTGAAACCTTTCAGTTGCAAACCTGCTAACCTTATCTAGCTCCGTTACAAATAGCCCACCATGTCGCCAGTCTATATATGCATGAAGTCGCTTTGCATGTTGATCACAATGTCGACGAATTCAAACCACCCTTCACAGAGGAGGTTTTTCGCGGGTCTGAAGATCACGCAACTGATGTTCTGACTGCAGTTCAGATCAGTGCATTATCAAGCTGTTTGACAGCCATTGATGGTATCTTCGAGACATTTTTTCGGTTCGATGTTGAAACGATTCGGTGTCTCCCAATCTTCAACTTTATTCGGGTTGCCTATGCTGTTGTTGTTCTTATCAAGATGTACTTCGCGGCAACAACGCCTAATTCTGAATTAGGAAAGGTAATCGACAAAGACAACATGAAGGTTGAACAGTATTTGGATAATTTGGTTGAGATTTTCAGAGCTGCTGCGGCGGACGATAAGTCCCGACCTGCTGCGAAATTCTTCATGGTTCTCATCATGTTGAAGACCTGGTTTCATCGCCAAAGCGAAGGCAAAGTTGCACATCTTTCGTCGCCTCCTCGCTTATCCTCTACCCTCTTGACAGAAACGGCTACAGAAACATCAGGTGATACCATCTCTCGCCAGAAAGGAAAAGGAACGCAAAATAACGGCCAGCAATCCTTCAGCCCTGCGAACACGCCGCTTCAACTTCTTAGTGAAGTTGCAACCGGCAATTCAAGAGGCCAAGCTGATAATGTTAGCCAGTATCCCGGAGGTGTCAATGAATGGCAACAACCAGGCCAAGGCTTCGACATGAACCAGTTCAGCATGGCACAAGGCTACATGTCAATGCCTGCAAATTTCGATCCAAGTTTCGGTATGGATATCGGCTACACGATGGGTGATAACTTTGAGCAAGCCATTGGTATGTCGCTCGGCATGGGAGACTTCGGATACGATGATGCTTTCTTGGGGCATCTTATGGACTCTGGCAATGGCGCAGGTTTCGACGGATTTTCGGGCTGAGGCTGTGGTTTCATTACTTTCTACTCTCCAGCAATAGAGCTTCTGGAGATTACTGCACTCTGGCGTTTATAGACAACAATCACTTGAGGGGATTTTCGCCGATTTAGCGATCATAACCAGACTTATTTGGTCTCAAGGGGCTAGGGGCTAGGAGTATGAGGAGTATGGTTTGTAATTAATGAGCTGACACGTTGATAGCCGGTGTTTGGAAGTATGATATGGCTAGAAGCCTGAATTTTCAGCGATAATGAACTTACATTCAAGCAAGGCCTTTAAAGAAAGTCTAACGACAATATCTTAATTCAAGTTCGATATTGATCAAAGTCCAAAACTTGGACTCATAGTTGAAAACTCTTCAAAGCAAATAAGGACAATCTCCTAGTTTGCATACCTGTGTAACGGAAGCGCCCGAAAAGCTGTTAACGATCTTTGTATCGATGAAATTTATGTCTCTGGCGGCGCGCTGATGGCATGGCTCATCGGTGAAGACGCTACTGCATGACCGGGTTTCTTTTCTGCAGTACTACTCCGTACGGAGTACTGTCTCCGCTAGCGGCAGAGCAGAGCAGGGCTTTCTTTATCTTCGCCTTGGACTTGCGGAATACTTGACAGCTGAAGAGGGACATCCAGTTTTTTTTTTTGTATACTTAAAGTCTCTTCTCCTACTGTACTGTATACATATTGTATTTTCCTACCCAATCTTAACTTGGGTGTTGTTCAATTGCTGTTGAGTTGGAGCTTCAGCGAGAAGAGCAGTGACGTGACGCCATTACATACCCCGCTACCGTGCTACCAGCTAGCTAGTGGTGTAGTAGCCCTTCTACAAGTACTTTGTGGAGGTTGCACCCAAAATATTCTCTTACGCACTGTACAACCATCTTGACACTCTCCAATAGCGAATCGACAGAAGCATGTCGCTGTTACAGAGGGTTACTTCTAATGAGATCCTGTCTCCGGAGAGGGGGAGATCACCCACGAGCTCTCATTCACCCAGAGATCGCAAGCTGAGCTTCAGTCCGCTGCCTGGATCGTGGGTCGCGCCTGCTGTGGAAGAAAATGTACAGGCTATTGGGGCTTTCGAGGTGCCTAAGAGCAAGAGGATTCGTGAGTTCTTTTCCCGGATTCTTTTGTTCGGGTTGGTGATTATATCAGGTGCGCAAATACTGACGGTGCTTCTCCCACAGTGCAAGTCGGCGCAGCAGTAATCTACTGCCTCTTCGCCGCCGGAATCGTCTTTGGCTATGCAGCAATCAAGCCCGTCCTGATTCGCGAACACGTATACCGAAATCTCTGCACGAAAGAAGAATTGGAAGAGGGTGTACGGACATGTTACGACCAGGAAATACACCTGAACTTGATGTTCACAGTTGCAGCTGTGGGCACCAATGTCGCAGCTCTGCCCATTGGAGCAATTTTGGATACTCTCGGACCGCGAGTTTGTGGAATTATTGGGAGCTTTTTGCTGGCGATTGGAGCTGTGCTTTTTGCGTTCGCATCCGAAGCAAAGTTCGATGCGTATATACCTGGTTATCTATTCTTGGCCTTGGGGGGACCATTTGTGTTCATTTCCTCATTTCAACTCTCGAATACATTTCCCAAGCACTCTGGACTTATCCTGGCACTCCTTACTGGAGCTTTTGACTCGTCTTCAGCAGTATTCTTGATTTATCGCATGATCTACCAGTGGAGCAACGGCTCCTTTTGGCCGAAGAAATTCTTTTTGGCCTACCTGATTGTTCCGGTCCTTATCCTCATCGTCCAAATCCTCCTCATGCCGAAAGCTTCCTACAAGACCGTCGGCGAGCTTGTAAAACAGGTCGAAGATGTAGATACGAACTACGATGACCAAGTGGATGAACAAACAGCTCTTCTGCAAGACGAAAGACGGCAGGATCGCCAATCCGTCGTTTCCGAGATCACAGATCTTCTAGGCTCAAAATCTGGAGGAACGCAAATCCAGCAGGAGGAGCGCAAGATGGCTATTTCTGGTGTTTGGGGTGCAATGCACGGAAAGACTGTAACGCAACAGATTCTCTCACCCTGGTTTCTTCTCATCACCCTTTTCACCGTCATTCAAATGACCCGTATCAATTTCTTCGTTGCGACCATCCGGCCTCAATACGAATATCTGCTTTCATCCTACGACAAAGCAGTAGAAATCAACACCTTCTTCGACGTCGCTCTTCCGCTCGGAGGGATCCTCTCTATCCCCTTCATCGGCTTAGTATTGGACAACACGAGTACATTCTTTGTTCTCAGCGCTCTCGTTACAATTGCTACTGCTATCGGCGTACTGGGCTGCTTACCATATACATGGGCAGCATACGCCAACATATCACTCTTCGTCCTCTATCGACCCTTCTATTACACCGCAGTATCTGACTACTCGGCCAAAGTCTTTGGCTTCCGCACCTTCGGCACAGTCTACGGACTCATCATCTGCCTCGCTGGCCTGTTCAATTTCAGCCAAAGCGGCCTAGATGCGCTGCTGCATAAAGTATTCCATGGGGATCCACTGCCCGTTAATCTTATTCTGCTAGGCAGTGCGTTGGTGGTGGGCATTGCGCTCTGTGTGTTTGTGGGGGTGAAAGCATATAGTTTTGAGAGGTTAGGGCTAGAGAATGAGGCTGAGGATGCTAGCGAGGTCATTATGCCAGGCGCGGAGAGCCCGGATCGTCTTTGATATATCTTATACTGTTGGGGAAGTATGCATCTGGAAACTGGCAGCAGGTGAGATCTGTTTGGCATGGTTAAGCACGGAGTTATATTTTATATGGGTTGCGGCAAAAGTTTTGGGCATGGGATTTTGGATGGTAATTTGATACCTTGTATACTGTATATATATGCCTTATATAATTACATTATCACATTCGAATATTAAATAGAGCCAGCTTGTCGGGAAATGTTGGGATATGCTGGACCTTTATCGGTCTAAGAATCAAATATCAGAAACATGTTACTGGAAAGGTATTCAGCAACTACGCCTAGCTTCCGTGAACAGTCGTAAGAACTTGCGCGCTTGATTTAAACAAAAGGCATAACGAACAGTAGGATTAAGCGAATGAGAGGGAATAGGGGCATGAGCATGTCACGAACTGGAGTGTGTTTCAAAATCTGTCCCCAACCGATAATAATAGAGACGAATGCAGTAGAGATTAAAGAGATTAAAGCATTATGACTCATAGAAGTGACTCTAAGGATTAGAAACTGCGATCCTTTGATAATGGTGGTATCATGTGATCTTGGTACTAGCGAAAGTAATATTTTCTTGACCTGCTCGTGCCAGCTGTCTTAATAATCTACGAATACTGCTTCTAGATTTATCCAGACAGTTCTCCTACTCAACTCATTTTGAATCGAATATTCGAGCGGCCGCTCTAATTTTCAATATTCGACGAATACGCAAAGTGCGATTCGCTCACCAAACAGGCCTTTAGTGTTCTATGCCTAAAAGGGTAGATCTTGACGGTGGAAAAGGGCCATGAGTTTAAGTACTGTAGCCGCTCACATCCATCCTTGAGCTCCTCACGTCTTCACCATCAAGTCAGCCAACTACCTGATTTACAACGACGACTCGCCTCAATAATCTGCCGTTTTTCTCTAACTTCGCCCAACAACATGATGCCATTTACAACCCATTCTTGGGACCTGCTCCAAGAGGCCGGAAAATCACACGCAATAATTCGCGTCAGAAACTTGCAGACGTCGCTTGTGGTCGGTAGAGATGCGTGGGGAAGGGAAGGGAAGGCTCAACCTGTCTTGATATCTGCTTCTGTGTCTCTCCGAGAACCCTTCCAATCGGCCTCGAATGAAGATGCTGTGACGGGAAGTACGGTCCACTATGGAATTCTAAGCAAGAAGATATTGGAGTCTTGCAAGCAATTCTCGGAGAGCCCAGAAGAGGATTCGACGAAAACACTATCCAGTCTTGCTCGGGAGATCGAACACGGACTCACTCGTAGGGAGGCTACTAGCAGCGCCCCTGGCAGTCTTTTCTGGGAGCCCCGAGAAGGGATTACCCCGGAAACCTTGTCCAATCTTGCTCTAGAGATCGATCATGGACTCACTCGTATGGAGATTGCTAGCAGCGCCCCCACGCCAGCTCCTGCAATTCTACCTTCCTCGGTCGTGAAGCTATTGGAAATCAAAGTCATGTTACCTAAAGGATCGCTTCTAGGCGAAGGCGTCAGTTTGACGGATTTCTCATTATTGTACGAAGGGTCTATTCTGAAGGCTTATGTCTTGACTCTCCACGACCTCAAGATCCCCACATTGATTGGCGTCAACCCGAACGAGCGGCTCGCCAAGCAGCTTGTAGTGGCAACTATCAAAATAGATGGCATCGAACGTCCCCGTCCATCTCACTTCTATCATGTGCTGGAACAGATTGTGGTCAAGGTAAGTTACTGTGAATGTTACATCTGCACAAGCTAATAATGCGATAGACGATCGAAGAGTCTTCTTTCCAGACTTTGGAGGCTCTTGCTATGCATGTAGGCGAGAGGATTGTCAAGTACTTTGTCTTACCATTCTGTAACGGCATAGATCCCCAGATCACGATCTCTCTCGAGAAGCCTACAGCTGTCACCTTTGCCGATGCGCCTGTAGTCGAAATAACGCTTGAAACAGGTCCGGATCGGAATCCAATGATGGAGCTCATATATCGCAATGCTACTACAACACCACAGCCTCCCTTTCCACTGCAAGGACGGTTGGATGAATGGATTGCATTAAATGATGTTATTATTGAAAGTACTGAAAACCCATGAAAAGGAGGCAGAACCACGGATTTCTCACTGTATTGCAAAGTTAGAGGTCGGGTTATTGTGGCTCGAGAGAAAAGTTTGGAGACCATCGGTTTTGACGTCCCTCAGTATGTCCTGAAGTGAATACTTGGCTTCCATGAGCCAGGAGTGAGCTCCCAAGCAATCGATTTACTCCTAACGAATGACTCCCATTCACCTGGTTTCCACTCATCTTGTAGATTGAATTCCCAAGTCAATCTCTACAGACAAGATTACGCACCACTATACAACTTCTACTGAAAGTACCAACGAGCTTCTTCAACCAGAACACCCACGTTCTCTCTGAGGCTTCCTACTGCCTCTAGATCTCAAGAGCCACAGCCATGTCTGAGATCATGAACGCCAAAAGTCTATACACACCACCCGCTCCACCCCTCCAGGGCCAGCCACCACCGCCCACCAGACTCTCAAATGACCTCTCAATACCCACTCCCACAGCCATAGCACAAAAACTCCAATCATACGCCTCCTCAAAGCAGCCCCACAGACCTCGCCGCCCTCTCCCACCTACTCACAAACTTCTCCACCTACGGCCCCAAACTGCTACGTCTCGGCCGCGGTTCGACGCCATCTATCACCTACGACGTATCCCTCGCTCCCCTCCCCCCAGACTCCCTCAACGACCCCTCCACCTCACATTCACCCTCCACCTCATCCCCACCCCACGCCCACAAATCCCTCCTCCAACACCTAAACCTCTACATCCCCTCAACCAAAACCTGCACAACAGCCACCGGCATCCCCCTCGGCCGTCTCCTCCTCAACAGCACTCCAACCCACTGGATCATCTTCCTCGCCAACACCAACGTATTCGCTCTGCGCGCAGACAGGATAGCCGAGGAGGAGGTGGAGGCGTTGTGCGTAGTGCTGCATGGAGCGAACGGGTTGGCGGAGTGTAGCTGTGCGTGGAGGTTCAGGTGGAGGTGGAGGGGCGATGGGGATGGGCATAGAGATAGGGATATGTGTGTGTTTGGCGAGGAGGAGGGCCTGGCTGTTTATCTGGGGAATGTGGGGTTTCTGGTGGGTGCGCAGATGGGGGAGAGGAGGGTGCTGGAGTGGAAGGGTTTAGAGGGCGTGGAGGCGTGGACGAGTGTGCGTGTGGATGGAGATGTAGATGCAGAGGAGGAAGTAAAGAGACTGGGGTATTGAGTTGTGGGGTTTGATGGAATACAGGAGTACTATTGGTTGTAGGACTTATATGCTAGATACTTGAAAGGGTTTGACGGAGAAGCGGGAATCAAGAGACATTCTGCGTTGAGTGGGACTGGCAGACCGACTTCAAAGGGTGCAAAGTTTAAAAAAGAGTGAGCAGATACTGTACGCTAAGGATTTACGCGCAGCGGTTCTGTAAAAATGCTTTAGTGTTGAGGCACTACCTATACTCACGAGTTCATAGTTATGATATACTGAGAAATTCGAACTACCTCACACCCAAAGGATCAAGATATTTGACGCCTGGCGTCTTCGTTACGTAGGACACATTACGAGCCCCAACTCCAGTTCCAGAAAGCTTTCCTAATTCCCTTCCCTCCAAAAACAAACCCCGAAACACCACGCTAAAGTTCAAACCCCTTCATAACCAGGTTCCCTATTTCTTCATACTTTTAGTACAAACAGGGCATATCCACGTCCCAATCGGCTCGCTCTTGAGACCGACACAGCTCCAATGAAACCATTCAAAGGGACAGCTATCATTATCGCACGCCACCATGTCTCCGAAACTGACGTTCTGACACATGCAATATTTCTTGTCGTCTGAACCTTCATCATCATCTAGATCTAGCATTTCCTCATCTCCATCACCATGTCGACCGCCAGGAGTAACAGCCTCGTCGTCGTCATCTCCTGTACCGGATTCGGCGTCGCTAAGCTCGCTGTCGTTGGTGGAGGATGGGGAGTTCTTGTTGGCGCGCTTTAACCTGCTAAGACCGGATTTTGTAGGTTTGCCTTTTCGCAGTACCCCACTTTGTCTGCTTCCTGCAGGTGCTGCTTTCTTCGTGGCGACGGTCTTTTGTGATGAGCGAGGCCCGGCGCTGCCGGCTCTACCTCCTGACGGTGTTCCTGCTCTCGGTGTGCCTGGAGTCATCGACGAGTGGCGGGCTAGACCGCTGGGTGGTAGAGGTCCAAGTCCTCCTGTCAGGCGTTGTCTCTTGCTTGCAGCACCAAGTGAAGACTCTCTCGCCTGCCGGCCTAGCATTGCAGCAGCTGGTGTAGCAGGCGCGGAATTGGCTTGGCCGGTTGACTGGCGCGCTTGAGATACGGCACCGGGCACACGGACTGGGTACTGGTTCGGATGTCGAGTATGTGGTATAGAAGGTGGGTTGGCGATGGTGTTTAGAGGCATTTGAGCGGCGCTGGGTTCTGGGCGAGCAATAACTATCGGGTTTTGAGGTTGGGGCTTCAAGAGGGAAGGAAGATCTGGATCGTTCGATAACTCCCCTCTATCTTGGAGAGCTTTGATGTGGCCATCGAGGTACCGAACGTGTTTGTCGACGATGAGCTGGGTCTTGGTGGCTAATGTGATCTTCTCGTCGCTGAGGATCTTTGCCTTATCATAATTCTCATTGATGACCTTGCGCAGCTGATCTTCCTTGGGGTTCGCAACCGTACTGCCGTTGTCTGCAATCCATTTCTGAATCTTATTATCGTTTCTCCCGATGATGCGCAGACACTCCTGCATCTGGCGATCCTTCTCAGTTATCTCCTCCTGCATAAAGGCGACCTCGTTCGGCAGGTTCGCGGCTCGATTGATGAATTCATCGAGGGTGGCGGCGGCATCCTGATGCTCGAGTGGAGGGGGCATGATATTGATGTTCTTATTGAAATCGATGGTAAGGTCGTCTCTGGGCATGGTTGTTAATGGCTTTACGCCACGGATACATACGAACGTGGAGGCAGAAAGACAAAGACGGGGACAGAGACAGAGCTGGATGGATCTACAAAGCAATAGTCGCGAGTCGCATGGTATGCTCACCTGTTGTACTCGGTACGGACTTGGTAACAGCAATAAAATTTGTCTCCCCGCCTTTTCTATTTCCAGCCTGGTTCAGATGAGGGATGGTGCTGAAAAGTGTGAAATTAATAATTGGGGGGCTGGCACGGAAGGCAAAGAAGAAGCACGACCGCGACGCGAGTATGTGACGAATGAACGACGATCTTGAGCTTTGACTACCTTCAGCCTCGCCACTTATCGCCTTAGCGCCGCGCTTATCATCCTTGTCACTTCACTGGCTTTAAGCCGCATCGTGGGATGCATCAACGTCCCCTCTTCACTTTCATCCTCGGCCCTTACCTCTGACTTAAATATTATTATATTGATATGGAAAGGTCAAATTGAAATTACATATCCTTCACGTCTGATTTATAATAGTTGCTCCCGATATTAAACTCCTTATAGACTTTGCGACACGCTTCAAAGCCTTGACTATGGCCACATGAAGTACATTTGCCTTCCACCAGATTCCCGCTTCCCAATACAAAGTGCCCTAGCTGACCATCCCATTCACCACAGTATTGCCTTTTCGTCTTGCCCACAATCATCGCTAAAGCTAAACCAGACCGGACATCATCCACATCACTCCCCAACCACTGCGAAATTTCTCACATTCGAGGCCCCGAAATCGATAATACCGACGTTCATATCGACGAGCGCTACTGGCTACGAGCCCTATTTTACAAACATGGTGCTGTCTTCAAGCAGTATCGTCGAAGAGTACTGGCAACCGCTCACCCAACAGTCAGATTCTCACAATGCAACATTACTTACAAAGGTTGTAAAAGAGATACAGCAGAATGACATAACAAGGCCGAAAGGATATACGGTATCATGGCATTCAAATCCCGAGATCGAGAAACATCATTTTGGGCACGCCCACCCCATGAAGCCCTGGCGACTCACTTTGGCCAAAGGTCTGATCATGGCTTATGGAATGCACGCTGCCATGGACACCTACGTCTCGCGGCCCGCCACGAAAGAAGAGCTAGAAGACTTCCACAGCGAGGAGTATCTTGACTATCTCAAATCTGCGCTGGTAACGGTTCCTGATGATAACGAAATTAAGGATTTCAATCTTGGTAATACCGATTGCCCTATTTTCGAAGGACTATTCAACTATTGTTCCATGTATTCCGGGGCCTCTATTGATGCGGCGCGGAAACTTTGCAACAACGAGTCAGACATTGCGATTAATTGGTCAGGCGGTCTACATCACGCCAAAAAAGCTGAAGCGTCAGGCTTTTGTTATGTGAATGATATTGTCCTGGCGATAGTACAACTTTTACGGAAACATCCTAGAGTTCTCTATATCGATATCGATGTTCATCACGGTGATGGCGTGGAGGAAGCGTTCTGGTCAACAGATCGAGTATTGACTCTATCAATTCACAAGTACGATGGGATGAACTTCTTCCCGGGAACTGGTGACTTAGATAGGACCGGGCCAGACAGCGAGGAGAATCCCGGCGCTCACCATGCCATCAATGTGCCCCTCTCCGACGGGATTGGCGACCAACAATACGTATGGCTCTTCAAGACAATCGTGGGAATGTGTGTCCAGCGTTTCCAGCCCACCGCCATTGTCCTGCAGTGCGGCGCAGACTCGCTTGCTGGAGATCGGCTGGGAAGGTTTAACGTACAAGTGCAAGGTCACGGGGCATGTGTCACATATTGCAAGTCTTTGGGTATCCCACTCCTACTTGTTGGTGGAGGAGGCTATACCCCTCGTAACGTGGCACGCGCATGGGCACATGAAACTAGCATCGCCATAGGCTGTGATGGGAAGCTCAACCCGACAATTCCACAACATACACCATATCGATCTCATTTCCGCCATGAGACCATCTTTCCCACGCTAGAAGAGATTCTCGGAGACCCCCGTGGGAACAAAAACACCGACAAGAAAATCCGAGAGATTGTATCTTCGATTACAGAACAACTGCGATTTGTCAATAATGCTCCAAGTGTACAAAGTCAGAGCATACCACCTGACCTGTGTGCATGGAAAGATTCTGTTGATGACGAGCTCAGGGAGATGAGAGAAGCGACTGATGGTCAACTGAGACGAGAGAGGGAGATGGGTTTAGGGGTTCCTATGGAATTTTGACCTGTCCGGAAATGTATTACGAATTTTTCATGAGCGAGGCGTCTGGTGGCGGTCCCGGACTCAAATTATGGCGTTTATCATGGCTCAAAAATATACTTGTAGCTTCAAAGGTCGCAGATGTACAAAAAATTGATTTATTGTACTTTCCTGGAATCCCCGTGTGGGACCAAGTGCTTCTATCAATATTTACCATGCAAGCTCCGAATCTGTTCTATGATCTAAGCCATGCAAACTCTATGCTGGTTCTAATTCTCAAATCCTGCCCCATATTGACAATCAGCAGACGCCCGCAAATATGGCCCATTCAAGTCTATGGACAATCTAAAAGTTCCTCAAAGCATTCAAAATCATCACTCCCTCGGGACCACCTGCGTCTCAACCTTTTGACTGAGCGGCACATCTCCATGCGTAACCTCCTTTACAAACTCCGGATGGGGATCAAACAACATGACATGAAAATGCTCCACCGCATGAACACTCTTCAATATCTTCCAATTCTTAAACCAGATGACCTATCACATCAACACAAAACAT
>QGMF01000189.1:0-52660 GCA_007821475.1 Lachnellula arida
GGTATGTATTATCCCGAGGGAATACCTGGGGTGAGGGACGCGATGAGAGAACTCACGTAACCTGGTGGGCTTCGATGGTAGGAAATGGCCTCGAGAGTGTTTGGCTTGGTCGTGTTTGGCTTGGTCGTGTTTGGCTTGGTCTCAGGTTATGTCAGTCATCAGACATTATCACAAGGTTTCAATAGTAGACTTCAGATACCGAGAAGTCTATTGATTTTTCGAGGAGTCTCCGTTTCAAATAGAAATGTAGGACTAAAATGCTGGACATACCTCACATACAAGAAGCACATTCTTACCCCTATCCAGTAAGCGATCACGTGCTCTGTTCTTTTGACCCGCTTCAAATTGAAGCCCCCCTTCCTCTTCCTAAAACGGTACGGTACGGTACATTGAGATAAAAATTGCTATACTATACTAAAACATATCTTGTGGAACGTAATGTGGAGCTCAACAAGGGAGTCAGGTTACACAGTATCTTTGTTCTTGAAGTTCACAGATGACGTTGATGTGACAGGGATGTCCACGTCACGTCATAGCTCGATAAGAACACAAAGAGTGAGATGATACAAGTATTATATCAAGTTTTGGTTAACTTGGTACAAGTATTTCGAGATAAAGGACTACCTACAAGTATAAAGAATATAGAACTGATGATGAAATTGCTACAAGGGAACCAAATTTATAGGGGAAGTTGATAATAAAGACAGAAATATACTAAAATACCAAGCACTTCTCATCCATGGAAACTTTAATCTCATCCATACCTACTTGAATTAATCCATACCTATATTAATATTCAAAGCAAATAAAACTTATTCCCTGATCCCAAATTATTCAATTCCGATCGACCCCAGCCGCTGCCAAGTTCTCGAATAGCGGGGTGACCAAACACGTCAGTCAGCTCAGCTCTGTTCTGGGGAATGTGAATAAATAGCCACCTACTTCCTTCCTGCCTTCATCTTGTCTCCCCATAAATACCCCAAACAACATAACACCTACCTACATACCACCTTTTTGATTTACAACCTACGTACGAACTCGAGATATCAATTGAAGCATCGAAAAACATGGAGACTGTCAATAACATCACGTCGGCTGCCAGCCGTGCTATCTGGGGCGAGGGAACCAAGACGAGCGAGAATGAGACGCAGGGAACGGAGCCTCTTTCTGGGGAGGTGGGAAACACAGCCAAGGGCGAGCCATATGATAAGGGAAATGCTGGTAAGGCTTTTTATCTACCGGCGTTGCGGACCAAAAGCTCATGATTCTTGTGCTACAGAACCCACCTCTACCCCAACGACTGAGCCTCTTTCTGGGGAGTTGGGAAATACAGCCAAGGGCGAACCATTTGACAAGGGAAATGCTGGTAAGGCTTTCTACCGCCCTGCATTACGGACTGAAAGCTCATAATTCTTGTGCTACAGAAACCTCAACAACCTCACCTACCTCTACCTCAACTGGCCTAGAATCCTCGTCTCGCACAGGAGCAACAGAAACCGGTACGACTCCTGCCACAGGACCCATCCGCCCTGAGCATGACACCGACAAGACCGGCGTCACATCAGTACACAACCCTACCTCCGCAACCTCTACAGACAAGCCCACCTCCTCCAACGACACCTCTGCATCTGTCGGCGCGGCACCCGAGTCTGGCTCTGCGGTCCAGCAAAAGCAACAAGGTGCCGATCGTCTCCACGAGGAGCCAGGTGCTGAAGAATCGGATAGGATCAAGGCGACAAAGAAGGAGGCTGAAGAAGCGGCGAACGTTGAGACGAGTGGACCAGGCCCTGTGCCATTGGAACAGAAGGCTAAGGCCGGTGGTGGAAGTGCTAGTGCTGGAGGAGAGGATGACGGACCGCAGAAGGAGAGTCACGGGGAGGGCACGGGGGAGCTGTATGTTAAGACCAGTGGGATGAAGGCTGACGGGGGTGATTTTGATGCTTCGAAGCCAGGAGCTGGAAAGGAAGCTGATCGTATGTTCCTTTTCCTATCTTGCTGACTTGCTGGATGATTTCTGACATGATATATAGGTCTACTTGAGGAGAAGGGAGTCTCACATGGTCCTCCAGCCAATGCTGCTCCCGAACCGGCTGCCGAGAAGTCATCAACTCCTGATTCTAAGGATGCAAAGTCTTCGAAGCCAAGTCTCAAGGAGAAGATCAAGGACAAGTTGCACATCCACAAGGATTAGACACTTTACTTCTTGGTGGTAGATGAACTTACGAAAGTGATTTCGTCTTTTCCGCAAACAGCAAAGAATACTCGGAGATGACTTGTCAGTACCAAATTCGCAAGTTGTATTAACGCCTTTATGAACCACTGGGAGCGGTCTGGGAAACGGCGTAGGATATTACTTTGATTGCAGTTACTTGACTTTGAGCCTTTGGCTTTGGTATGCGCAATGCGAGAATTATGAAACAAAGAAGCTTCTCTTTTGAGAGTGATATGTACGGAGTAGGTGCTCTGAATAAAATTGTATAAACACATGAAGGGATCTCTACAGAAGGGGAACCCGAAGAACGCCCCGAACACGGGAGCGGTGGGGGCCCCAGCTTGCCGCTTTGGTCAACAACAAGCTTTCGCGCCTTCCTTGCCCTCATTCCTAAATTTGCAAACCTTTCGGTCGAGAAAGCAATCAAGTGAAGTTAAGTCAAGATGACAGAAATTGATGGGTTCTTTCTTGTCACAATCACAAACAAATGGAGATCATGAGGCTACCCACAATTCTATCCCTAGGCCCTAGCCTTGCCGGAATTGGTCAGCACGGATAAAAGCAATCCTGGTCTTGGACTGCCAATAATAATGGTATCCGCCAGAGATTCGATCTCTGGTTGGCAGTGCCAAGGGCAACCTACATTTTCCTCGTATCTTTAACTAGATGCTGCTTTCCTTCTCTCTTTCTCCTTCACGCTCGTTTGAGGGGTGGATGCTATCCCCATGTCTTCGGGGGCATATTTTGGTCTCGCAAGACGCATGCAATACGCGGCCTTTGCTGCGGCAATGATGGTGGCCAGTGCAAGTGGATCTGAGGCTCAAGATGGTATCCTTTTTTTCATATCCGTTCTTGAAATCATTGCTAATATTCAAGAGCAATCTGTACCCAGGATACCCATGCCATCACAACCCAATCCGACGCCGACTCCCTCGGGAGCTGCAATAACATAACGGGCCTCATCACCGTCCAGAGCGATACCCTCACTTCCCTCACGCTGAACGGCATCCATAGACTCGACGGCAGCCTCATCATCTCATCGTGCGCGGCTTTGACCGAGATATCGGCGCCCCAGCTGCAATGGATAAACGACAACTTGACCCTCTCCTCCCTTCCCCAGCTCACCAACCTCTCCCTCCCTGCCCTCGAAACAGTCCAGATCGCCCTCTCCTGGGCATCTATTCCTTCGCTCACCAGCCCAAATCTCAAGACTAAAGGTGTGGACGCGTATGGAAATCCCGGGACGAACATCTACGGCGATCTCACAATTTCTGATACTGGGATCGAAACATTGGATTTCTTCAATTTCGGCTCGTTCTCTAGGGCTGGAGATGTTAGTGTTACGGGGAATAAGGATATGAAACTAGTCAACCTGTCGAGCTTGGTGACAAGTTCTTTGCTTGAATTCGCGGATAATGGACAAAGTTTCCAGGTTTTGCTTCCTAAATTGACGACGGCTGATGGGCTAAGCTTGCAGGATGTCATGCAACTTAATATTTCGAGCTTGACTACTATTTCTAATACGTTGCGGCTGGAGGAAAATACATTCCAGGCATTTGAGATGGACCAGCTGAATGCTATTGGTGGGGATGTGATTGTGAGGGGAAACCCGATGTTGAACAGATTCGGTCTGCCAGCGTTGACGGAAATCGGGGGCGGGATCTATAGTGGCGATTTCGTGATTGCGAATAATAGTGCGCTGACGGATTTGGATGGGCTGGGGAAGCTTACGGCTGTGGATGGGACTACAAATCTTTCGGGAAATCTATACAAGTTAGTCTCCATTTTCTCTGGCTGTGCAGTTGGAACTAATGTGTAAAACAGGGTTTCACTACCAGCTATGGACAACATGTCAGACGGGTTCCACCTATTGACTACAGCCCCTGATTTCAATTGCTCAGGATTCGATCGCCTATTTTATAGCTCCGACATCTCAAAATATTCCGATCGATATTCTTGTGCGACGTCGGGGACCCGCACCGATACCGCCATACACTATCGCCCTCCTTCCTCTGGGCCTGCTATACCGAAGGCTACGAAGGTGATTATCATTATCGTCTGTATCGTTGCAGCACTGCTAGCCACTGGAATTGGTTTAAGATGGTGGGCCAAGAGACGCCGAAGAGGTCGCGTGCCAGAGGAGCCTCCAATTAGTCTGGGGGAACTGGGCGTTGGTGAAGAAGAGGGGGAAGGCGTTGACGGATTGCCGGCATACAGACGAATGGGTAAGCCAGGGGAAGTCCCGCCAGGTTACAAGGCGAGAGAGAGTACCCAGACTAGGACACAAATTCCACCTCCGCCGCCAGCAAGACCGAAGGGGATTCGGGGAACGGTTGCAGGTTGGCGGCGCACTTTTATACGGTTGCCTAGTAGGCATGGGGAAACTGCTAATGTTGTATAAATTGTTAATGATACCCAAATCCTGTATTTATGCGAACATATAATCCTAATGTCTACATCTTATACATAGCCTGGCGCCTTGTCGATGCTACAAAACGCTGAAACGCCGAAAAAGGTTGATGTTGTCATCTTTTCACATTCTTTATAAATATACAAAGTGGCGGCATTTGGAATGTTTCTTCTAGTATATTGGCTTCGATGAACAATATCTGAAAGAAGGAAACAAACTGCACTGCCAGGGTTCTTCTGAGTTAGTGGTCACAGAGTGTTTATTAGAATACATAGAAACCAGGCATTGGGAAAATTGATGAAGCAGTTTCCTGGAACTGAAATGTAAATAAATCGCTTTGAATACTTCATGAAGATTTATCTTTGAGCCTCTAGATTTGCGCTTACAATTAGAAAAAAAGGGGGGGGGGGGGCGCACCTCAGTCAGTGCTCCAGCCAGATGCGGCTAGGTAGGCTAGCTTTGCCAAGAACTGTCTGAAAGCTTGTCAGCCGCCTTGAAAATGTGGAGACAGGTATAGAAGGGTCTCGCCCGTGTTTTGACTTGACGACATTGCGCGCAGTGACCCTCTCTTTTTTTGTTAATATTCACGCCTGTTATACATACCTTGGATATTCAATTCTTGCACTTCACTTCTTTTCTTGTACACTTCTATTGTCTCTGAATGTTTCTCCCGAGGCACCCGGCACGACACCAGGTGTGTTTCTTTACGAGCTTCGAACGCCCTTTCAACCCGGCCAACAACAGCAATCTCCGCGCGCCACCTCCTACGCATTAAGTTATGGCAGACAAAAATATCGTTGCGAAAGACTTCCAGCCATCTTCTACCGTGTCGTCGCCCACTCGAAGTACTCATTTTGACTTGGAGGCAGAGGCAGGCTTGTCCCCTTCTTCTCGACCCCCCAGACAATCCGAAGCGCGTTCTGAAGGCTCGGGGTCAAATCTTGGATCGTCTCCATTCTCGAAGCGCCGGCCGACTCGATCCAACACGGTCAAGACGTTTGCATCGATCGATGCCTCTACCACACGACCCAATTGGCACCCGGGTCAAGAGCCTGGTCTTGACCCTTCGAAGCCGAATGGTGGCAGATCGCAAATCCCAACCCTTCACGAAGAATGTCAGATCACCGTGGTGGATTTCAGCGAAAATAATATGGTCATGCATGACTTCGGGAACGAAGAACTCATAAAATTCTTAGAGAAGGGACAAGAGAGCTGGATAGAATGCCGGTGGATTAACGTGAACGGGTTGAGTTGGGATGTTATTGGGGCATTGGGAAAGCATAAGAGATTACACAGGCTGGCTATTGAGGATATGCTCAACACACATAACAGGACTAAAGCCGACTGGTAAGATCATTGGACTTCCGTACCGATGTTGTGGCTAACGAGGGTTTAGGTATGCCGACCACACGTACATGGTGCTGACTCTACAGAAACTCGTTCACCTCCACCTGGATAGTGATGATGACGATTCCGACTCGGACTCGGACTCGGATGATGGGAAGGTTGGGTATTTTCGTGGTAGGGTGGTGAACTTCTTTCGCAAGGCTTTCTCCGGGTCGAAAACCAAAGAGAAATACGACGAGAAACAAAGGGAGGCTACTCTGGTGGCTGGTGTACACGATCCAACTAAAGGATATGTAACTGGTCATACCGAAGGTACTCCTGGCGCCTCTATGCAAAAATTGAAGACGCTGCAGAGATATCATGGCGGACCTAACCAGGAAAGAATGAGTTACATGGAGGCCCATTCGCCATTGACCAAAAAAAAGTTGGCCGTGAGCGCAGAGCAGGTTTCAATATTCTTGACGGCAGGTAGGCTCCTCTCTCCTCCCTCCCCCACCATCTAGCGAAGATCTCTTCTAGTTGCTAATTATCCCCAGACAATACCATTGTATCATTCTTTGAGCAATCCGCTGATGATATCGAAATCCCTATTCTCAACCGACTGAGCACCCCGGACACCCTTATTAGACGATCGTGTGATGCCTCAATGATATGCCAAGCAATTGTTGATGCCATAATCGACCTTGCCATACCAGTCACAACTGCCTATCAAGATGTTATCGGTGAGCTGGAACTTGATGTTTTGACAGAGCCAAGCATCAAGCAATCCAAACTTTTATACTGTATTACCAGCGAAATTACAATGATGCGCAACGTTGTCAATCCCATCATCAATTTGATTAATGCTCTCCGAGATCACAAAAGCGCGTCTGTAATTTCTGAAGTTGGCGGGAGAGGTGATATCAAATCGACTCCAGCGGGTGTCAAGATAAGTCCCATGGCGCAAACCTACCTTGGAGACGTGGAGGATCATATTATCCTTATGACGGAGTCTCTCGATCAGATGAGGAGGTCTTGCGACAACATGATTGATTTGATCTTCAATACCATCTCGGCATACCAAAACGAGTCGATGAAACAGCTTACAGTTGTGACGATAATATTCCTGCCTCTGACTTTCATCACAGGGTATTTTGGAATGAACATCGTGGACTTTCCCGCCATAAACCACAGCGAAAGCTACTTTTGGATCATCGCGTTACCCGTGGCCTTCGGGACGACTGTTTTCTTGATGAGAGATATCTTGACCTGGTGGTTCATCAAGGTTGTGCAGAGGAGAGGCATTTCTCGAAGCAGGAAGACGAGATTACACAAAGAAGCGGCCTCGAAGAGGAGCTCATAATCCCTAATAGTCGATAATATTCAAGGTTAATGGATTTATATTAGTCCATATCAAGTGATAGACAACTTTGGTACAAGGTAATACTCGTTTTGAAACATTTTTGCATAGCCAGTTTGTGTTTGTGTTTTGACTTTGCATCACTGCGAAACTCTGCAGTTTTCTTTTCTAGTGAACATTCGCAGCCTGGAAGTACGCCGAGGTAAATCGACCTCCTAACCCAAGGTAGGTTGTCCCTTCTCATTAGGAGAGTTGAAGACTCGGTGCGAAGAAGTTGAGAAATGCCACGTGATTTTTATTTCCTTGAGATATTTGGAAGTTTTCTTGCAGTACGACACGGCCTAGTCGTAATAATAGAACCGTGACCAATTCATGGCTTACTACAGTACCTATCGTGTAGGTAGGTAAGTACGGTGCCTAAGCCCGTCAACTCTGCAGGCGCTCAATCGCCCTCCAAGCCGCGTACCCAACTCACCGAACAAACATATAAACAGCAGTCCCCTCCCACATGAATTGCACCTCTTTCGCACCTTCACACGTCTCTCAGAGCCTCGTCAACACCGCCAGCCCACGCAACCTGCCTCTTTCGTCACCGATACAGCACATTTCGCCCTCGCTTAGCAGCCTCACTTTCCAGAACGGTTACACAACATGGACTCCTTCGACTTCAATTCGCTCGATCACAACGCCCTCGAGCAGACATTGGCCTACTTCAATGCCAATCCCGAGCCGCAGCCTATCGATTACGAGTTCACGTCGTACAGGGCGATGATGGGCGATGCTTTGGAGGAGAAGGATTGGTTGGAGGAGATGCAGGTGGAAGGAACGGGCGACGAAATGTGAGTGGCTTAAAAAAAACTCATTGTTTCTAGCAGGGCGACGCGCTTTCTCGCTATCTCGACTCGGCCTGCAATGTTTTTGTGCACATGGACAGGATGTGACCAATCTATTTGTGGGGATGAAATGACCGTTCACCTCACCGGCCACGGGCACGATGCCATAGAGCGCTTCACTGCCCCTTCGCGATGCGTCTGGCCAGATTGTTCATCGAAAGCAACTTTCATGACTTTGGCTCCATACAAACGCCACTTGGACAATATCCACATCAAACCTCTCGTATGCGCTGTCTCCAGGTGTTCTCACAAGAAGCCGTTCCGCAACCAGGCTGATCTCGATCGGCACTCTGCTACAATACACTCGGATGTCAAGAAGTACGAATGTCCTTACGAATCTTGCGAGTCTGAGACAAAATCCTTCGCTAGGAAGGACAAGTGGCTAAAGCACATCCAAGAGACGATACACGAAAATGACGCTTTTTGCCCGTATTATCATTGTGCCTTGAGAGACGCCAGTACTTCTCGAGGCTTTACAGATCGAAAGCAAATTTCTAAACACTTCAGCGACAAGCATGCCAGGAATGGAAATGAGAGTTGCGAATGTGCGTTAGACTTATGTGCAAATGCTACTTATCCCAGTCGTTGGAGCCAAGGTAGCTTCAGGCGGCACCTCCGTGTAGATCATGGGTTTAATTATTCCGACATCCGGCAATCTATTGAAAATATGGAAGACAAAGACCGTGCTCTGACAACCAAACACCTGCCTGACACCGCTCCAAAAGGATATCATGATTGCAAACTCTGCGCTAAGAGCGATCAGGAGGATAACCAAGCTGGTACTGCAGCGGTTCCTGGAGCCCCATCCCCTCTTGACACTCAACTGGGAGGCCCTTTTGATACCTCAGATTATTTGATGCATTGAACCAAGCAAGAAGGAATGGTGTGAGCGAGACTTCTTGTCGGGGTCGAGAAATCCTCTCTCCAAGTGTCTGTCTGTACCGAAGTGTTCCTGGGATGTTAGGCCCTGTTATACCGCGACGTTTGCCATTCTTATACTTTGATTCCCCTTTCGTCCCCGCTGATTTCCGGTCTTTCCTTCGGTATTTTGCGTGGGGTGTCATTGCGTTTGGTTGCTAATTTCTTGTCTTATGGTTCTTGACATCTCGATGGTATAGTGATGGGTATCGCTCTTTTGAGAAACTGGGTGGGATTGCTTTATCTTTCTATTCTGTGGCTTTTAAATTTAGTCAGTGCGTGCTTTTGAATTGGGGCTCAAGCTTAACGAATATAACGTCTTCTCCTTAACTTGCACGTCCTATTCATATCGGCAACGTGACCTTTGCCGCGTAAACCATCATCCTCACCAGTTTAGCTAGGATGTATTCAAGGTTTCAAGAGCAATGACAATACCATGCGGAAGGAACGAACATGTACGTACATCTTAGCCAGTCGGTTTAGAGGCGATCGCACTTGCCACTTAATGCTTCTAGTAGGTTCAAAGCTCGGAAGGCGCGAACATGGCTGAACCTTTATTTTCTTTGACAAAAAAGAGCAGTTCTGCATCTTCAAACCACTCTCGCCCAGCTTACTACATTTGGAACTGAATGCCTTTTCAGGTCATGCAAAACAGTTAGTAATGTTACGATCCGCGGAAAGTCCGTGGCGTATCCCATAGCTGTGCACCTATCACAAACATTATCGCCCGCAACGCCTGGATCCGACCAATCAGCAATCTTTCCGCGGCCAACATTCAACAAGTTCAGCCGCATGTTTGTGGTGTATCAAAGTATAGTGAGAGTTTAATTTGATCCAAGTTGATTTCTAATGATATGTTAGTACTTTCCGTTCTAGAATTGGGTCTGGTTGTGATAAATCTTGTGATTCGATCTCATTACTTGGATAAGGTGATTATGTATAGCTTGATTGTCAGATTTGCCGCGCGTTGAGGTTTGTTTGTGAGGATTGTGGACGCGCTCGGGGGCTCGGAGAGTACCAGAGCCGACGTGCAGATATTAGATGAAGTGTTGAAGGATTTCATCGACTAGTGAAGGGACTGAAGAGAAAAGATGGAACTCATGCAGGTTGGAGAACTGTATATAAGACCAGGCAGTGTCCTGATACATCTCATCCCCTCAGGCACATCCATCCACTTTGCCTTTACAACTCTCTTCAGAATACTTCTTTACTTCCAAGCACTTAACTTCAACTCCTTGATCCCAAACAAAACCCTCGCAACCATGACTCTCAAAGTCTACGGCATCCGCGAATCCACCTGCACTTCGCGCATCCTCACTGTCCTCGCCGAAAAGGGCGTCACCGACTACGAGTTCATCACCATGGGACCGGCCGACATGAAAGCCCCTGAGCACTTGGCCAGGCAGCCGTTTGGCAAGATCCCAGCTATCGATGACGATGGTTTTGTCTTGTCCGAGAGCAGAGCTATTTGCAAGTGAGATCCCTCCCACGCATCTCTTTCATAAAGACTTCAGACACACAGGTGCTTGCTACGAAAGTATCTCGTGGCTCTTGATTTGATTCGTTACTCTGTACTCCTCAAAAGCCCTACTAACTCCACGTTCTTCCTAGGTATCTCGCGAAAAAGTACGCCAACCAGGGCACGAAGCTGATGCCAGACGACGATGATCTGAAAGGCTACGGGCGTTTCGAGGAAGTGAGGAGGCCCAGTAGCAAAGATGGCGATAATTCTGGCTGACCTAAGTACAGGCATGTTCATACGAGGCCTTCTATTTCAACCACCCCGCCGAAAGCATCGGCGTCGAGAGACTCTTCAAAGGGTACGCACGCCCGCCCGCCCGATCTCCCTCCCCATCTCCCTCCCAAACCCAAGAACCCACACATACTGACAAACAAATAACCAAACACAGCGCCCACGGCAACGGCCCCGCCGACGAGGCCCTAGTGGCGCAGTACAAGAGCCAGCTCGACGACGCGCTCAAGATCTACGACGTGATTCTCGCCAAGCGCGCGTATCTTGCCGGCGACCAGGTGTCGCTGGCTGACTTGTTCCATCTGCCGTACGGGAAGCTGGCCAAGGAGTTGGGGTTCCCGGATATTTTCGAGCCGTTTCCGAATGTGAAGAGGTGGTTTGAGGGGCTGGAGGGTAGGGAGAGCTGGATGGGTGTCCCGAGTATCATGGAGTTTTTTGCGCGGATGAGAGGTGCGAAAGAGGGGGCTGCGGAGTAGGGTGGGGGGGAGTGGATGGCTGGTGAGTTTTGGGGTTGGATTTGGAAAGAGTTGGGTTGAGAGATATTCCTTATGTGTAGTGGAAGTGGAGACTGGAAGTGTCTATGGTGGTGACTAGTCGAACAAAATTATTCGATCGCTTCTTCTCTTCTCTTCTTCTTTGCTGTTTGAAAATGGCAAAAATTCAAAGTAAATACCAATCTACAACGCATTGCTATGAATGAACAAAAAAATAAAGCATACTTGCTGACGATTGGAGATTAGCCGAATATAAAGGGGGGAGGCGAAGAGCGTCCAGTCACGTGCCTCAGACCTGAATGTGAATACTTGAACATTTCTTTCAATCATTCAATTCCACCAACCTTAAAAACTTCAAACAAAATTGCATCATGGCAGACAAAATGGAGTACCAGCTCTCAAACGAGCAAGACGTCCCTGATCCCATGGACACCGACAATCCGCAGCCCGCCAAACCCGCCAAACCAACCATAACCTCCGGCCTATGTCGCGATACGATATCGATGGTACTCACCCTACCTCGCTCGTAGCTTTCTTTCCCTCATGCTTGCCTGCCTGCCTGAATGTGGCGAAACCCTAGACTTACATTGCTCGCACGCCCGCTAACTTGTCCCCCTTTGTACAAACAGGCCATGCTTGCATTCCGACAGAACAAGCGCACAGAGATGATTGATATCCTGGTCGACCTAGAGTTCACGCACGTGCTGCGACCGGTGTACGAGGCGCAGGTGTGCTACCTGATTATGAAGTACGGGGTGGGGCTGGACAGGGAGCAGGAGCGGGATTTCGCGACCAAGGTTAAGATTGCGGCGAATAATATTGTTTATAAGGAGGGCTTGGTGCAGGGGAGTAATGCGTGGCAGGGGTGGAGGGATATGGAGGTTGAGGCTGATGAGAGGTTGGAGGTTTGGGAGGAGGAGCAGAGGGAGATTGATGGGCGGGAGTTTGAGCTGGAGGGGGGCGATGCACGATATGCGTTTAGGGCTGGGGGAAGTGATGGGGAAGAGGAGGCGGCGGCGGTTGAAGATGCTAGGATGGCATATGTTGCTCAGAAGGCGAGAGAACGACAGGAGGTGCAGAGGCAGAGGGTGCTGGATTCGCAGGCTACTTTCTACATGACCTATGAGGTAAGTCTGCTTTTCCGCCGAACAGCTCTTGCTTCGGCAATGTAGAATGCTCTTCACACGCCTCAAAAGTCGAACTCATTAAGTATCATCATGAAACGCCGGAAAATAACTAACGGATATTGATACTCAGGGACACGACAAGACAAAGCTCCGCGACATCACCGAAGATAGCATCATGACAAGCATCCAACCCGCACCCGACTCAGACGACGAGGATCTCTCCAACGCCGAAGAATTCAGCGAAGACGAGTTAGACGAGGTTCGCGACAGCTTGGTAACGAGCTTCAATGCCCGGCGCGGATATGATAACAAGCAAGTGATTTCCGTCCCCTCGGAACCGAGCGAGAGCGAATTAGAAGAAGATATTGAGAGTGAGAGTGAGAGTGAAGAAAGCGAGAGCGAGAGCGAGAGCGAAGAGGTAAGAAAGAGATCTCGAGCTATCCCCAACCTCCCCCCTAACAGACTACTGGCAGGAAGAGGAAACGCGGCAAACTGCCGAAGAGAGACGCCGGAGCGACGAGCTGTTCCTGCGCGAGGCGACGGGTGCGTTTATGGAGAAGAACAACCTCAAGGCTGAATGGATGGAATTTGTACGGAACCGCTGGATAGCCGGTGCTCTCGCCGAGGATAACAACGAAGCGGCGACGGGAGATGGGGTACCGGTCGCCACTGGTGAGTATATTCAATTTGCTCGGGATTTGTACGAGTTGAGGAGAACTTCTGCTGAACCTGAAGAGGCCGTGAAACGATTCCTACTCCTACTCCTACTCCTGCGGCCGACACACCCGAGGATCCTAGCCTGGATCTGAAGAGCGGCAACGCAGCAGATGTCGAGGATAATCGCGAGCCGGCTCAAGAGCGCGGGAGTGTCAGGGAGGGAAGCGATACACGGACAGTAGACCTTACAGCCGCAGCCGTAGCCGAAGATACCCAGGGCGAAGCATCTGCCAGACCTGCTAGTGGAGTTAGGGGACATTCCGAAGACGAAGACGCGTTCTCATTCGTTGGCTTTAGGAAAATGGGGAAGCGCAAGGTTGAAGCAGAGGTGGATGGAGAGGATACGGTTGGCGAGGAGATGATTGGGAAGAGGATGGTTCTTGTGAAGCGGCAAAAGAAGAATTGAGTGAGGAGTGGGAGTGATATTAAAGCCCGCGCGCTCGCTGCATTGGGCGCTACTCACTGCTGTACCTACCTGCAAATCATGATGAATGTAGGGTTTGCACAGTTGGTTGGGGAGCAAGTTTTCAGGAAATTAAACCGTACTGTGGAGATTATCGGACCCGATTAGCTACTTAGCATTTAGGTATAGAAAATGTAGATATGTGAAGTACGTCTCATCAGGCTTTTGGAACCTTGTTCACCGTTGGGTTATATTGCTTTTGAAGGGCATTTGGGGGTCACGCTTGAGCCCCTGGAATATGCATAATCATGGTCATGATTACATGACAAATTGCATATAGGAGGCGCAAACGTACGCAACATGTAGAAGGCAAGCAAGCAAATTAAGGAGGTCAGGAGGGCAAAAGTGCTCTCCGATTTGGTAGCCTTAGAGATGGAGTATATGGAAACAACAGGGTATAGGGAACACTGGACAACGCAGAAAAGCAATGGGAAGGGGATTGTTCACGACGGGTATGTTCATAATTCATTACAGGTTATCCAACCCTACCTGAGACCCGTGTATCCTACCTCAGACCCGTGTATCCTGCCTCAGACCCGTGTATCCTACCTCAGACCCGTCTTTCCCTGTCTCGTAGCCCTAACTTTCGGCTCGAAGTCCCCAATCGTCACCGCCTTCTCCCTCAGGCCCTTTCTTTTGGGCGGAGGGGCATTTTCCCCTAACATCCTCGCCATGACCCTCTCCGAGACCGCTTCGCTCTCCGGATCCTCGTATTGCAACTGCGTAGGAGGTGGTTGGCTATCTCCAGCTTTGTGGGTAATTCTGTCGCCATTCATCAACATCTCCATCTGCTCATTCGTCCCGCTATCGTAGGGTGGGTATTCGACTGGATGACCATGGGTGGCTGTCGAGTCAACTGATGTAGCTCTAGAGTGATTTGATGTCGCGGACATATTGCTAGCCACACGGCCGAGAATTCTGTGCGTACTGCGTTTTCGTCCTTCAGGTGGCTCACTTAGTGCTGGCTGTATTGCTGTCTTCGTCTTGCTAATCAAATCCGAGATAGCATTACTGATGTCCTCTTGTGGTGGTCTTGCGGCAGGGTGGTTGGAAGGAGCAGGAGCGGTAGAGACTGTTTTTGAGGACGAATTTGGGTTTCTTTCCGATAGGGGCTCGGATCTAGAGGTGGATTCTTCAGTTGGAGATGCTTCTGGTAAGGCTTGTATATTGTAAGAGTCGTTCTCTTCTTTCACAGCAGCTTCGTTCAGAGTGACAACTTCGTCTGGTGCGAATGCTGAATCGTCAATTCCAGAGTTTCTAGGAGGTTTGGCGTGTTTTCCAGAAATACTATTCCCTCCAGATATCCCCTTTGCAGCAACGACCGCGGGTCGATCTGATTGATTTGCACCCTTAGACTGCGGCCTTTGTTCAGTGGCTGGCAAAGAGTCCGGTCGTTTCTGAGGCCTGCAGCGATAGTTCTTCATACTCAATCTCGTACCAGCTTTGATGCAATCCCAAAGCCAATTTGATCCAACAATTGGAACCTTCCATTGCAGTGCATGGTCTAATTTATCTTGCCTTAAGTTCAGTAATGACTTGTTGACTAGTACTGATGATTGAGGGGTCATGTCCTCACTATACGTTGCGCCTAATAATTCGACTGCTTTCTTGAAATGAAGTAAGTCTATGCCGGAGAAGGCAGACGAGCAGATCATCATCCCGACAAATCCCTCGATCGGGAAAACTTGAAATGGTCGGCCAATAATATGTTCAGCTGGATCCGTAAATTTCTTCTGATGGAGACATCTTTCCACCCACCAGTCGGTGACCGTTTCAATAGTCAACTGGGACTGTGGGAGCTCAGGATGCTCTGATAATGGTAAATCGTGTGGGACAATCATCATAGTATGGTTTGAAGTGTTCGTTGGTGGTACTGAGCGTAAATCGTCGATGGTTTCGTATATCTCAGCTCCATGAGGAAGTAAGTGACTGCAAAGAACCTGCGCCTTCGTGGGTGTGAAACCATGAAAATAGAACCGGGAACCACTGAAGATTCCGTCTACTTTCACTTCGGTTTCCACGGCTTGCTTAGGTCTGGTGGTATCAAGCGACTGCTCAGGTTTGTTTTGAATGGCTTGATCGTTTGGCTGTGTCGGTTCTTCTCCATTGACTTCCCACTGCCCACTTTGAGCAACTTGTACTATTGATCCTCCTCCTACGATTTGTCCCCACATGCTCTCACTTTGGCTATTCAGTTTGGTGCTTGCAGTGCGGCGTAGCTTCCTTTTCCCTCCTTCTGACCCAGCTATACCGTCTTCCCTCGCCCGTTTACCGAGGGACGTCCTCTTGGGTTTCGATCGGTCCCAGGCCCCTTTGCCTCGCTCTTCTTGTGGTAAGTTCGGATCGTACAAGGCCTCATCCAAAACCATTCCCCTCTCCAAACTATCACGCAGCCACTCAATCGAGACAATTCGGATTTTCCAGCTTTTCGCGGCCTTGTACTTGGCACCTTCGGTCCGAAAGGAGATTAAGTGAGTGATGGATTTTGTTAAATCTCCTGCATACACGGCACCATGAGCTTCGATTGCTTCGGCGATGGTTTGTCTCTCCGCAGCTAAGCTTGGTCAGTACACTGTAGAATTACCCTCACGGCAGAAGCCCTTACTATCATCACAACCCGTCATGCTAAATTTGAGGGAATGAAGTATCGGTAATGTGTGTTCATTCTCCAACGCCTGTGCATCGATTTGTTCGTCTTTGATCCATAATTCTCGCAGAGCTTCAATCCAACCGAGTCCCATTGGCTTGACATCGGGTCGTTCCTTGGCAACATATCTGTACTTTGGGGTGTTGTATGGTTCGCCGACGACGAGGTGTGTCACATCGTTGGTCAAGTCAAATTCGCAGATAGCCCCCATTTGTTTTGCATATTCGAATAGTTTTGTCTGTAGCATAGGATAGATATTAGGGTGGGAAACATAATGGCGGCAATCAACTTACGCGTAGGTCTTCGGAAACTGAGGTGCAGCAGAGGACAACGCCTGCCAAGGGTTGAGAAAAATCGGAGGGGCCATTCAATGGGACTGAGGTATGGGCGTAGTTTTCTCCATCATCTTCCATTGTGACAGTCCAATGTTTGCGGATCGATAATTATGCATTTCCTGATCTTTCTGTGAGTCGCGTCGCGTCACATTGATAAACTTGATTATGTAAGTGCACGATAAGGACTTGGTCAACGTCAACCCTATAGTTCATAATAAATACTTCTTCAATCAAACTCCATATGCTATGTTGATATATGAAGATTCTTTCTGTACGTGCTATGAATGTCTCTTCATCTAACTCAGGTTCGAACAGTATCAAGTTTTTCCCCCTTCAAAATTGAGCAAAACCGCTCCCGGAAAATGCTATCGATCCTAAGCGTCTTCTAGTCAAAAGGTGCAACGACAACGACTGACAACGCTTCCTACCGCCACCACGGAAGAGGCACGAACATGTTATTACTTGAAATATTTCTGCTTCGGTAACTGACAGTGACACTATCATCTAGCATATATCCTCCTACACACTCTCGCTAAAAGCGTTCTCATTTGTCCAAGGCGCCAGACATGAAATTGTTGCCCCCCTTTTCCGATTCCTCCGTCTTGGTACCAACTGTCTCCTCTTTTGACTGGTTTGAAGGTCTAGTCGAGATTGGTGGTCTGGACTCCATCATCGCATCTACCAAAGAGAAACGGGTTCGTATCTCGTGGTCCTGTTGTTCCATTCCTCCGGGAACTTCTTGGGGAAGTTGAACGGCCTGATCGATTGCAACGGGGAGCCCTCGATGACGACCGCGCAGCATGGCCAGACACAAGATGAGCTTCGACGCCATATGAAACTCGCCACAAAGGGAGTAAGCTTGATCTTGTAAACCAGTGGATAAACCCACACCAGCATACGCGCTGACACTTTCAAAGAGGATGTTGAAGGCGGAAAATGTCGTGGGGTCTCTGTCGAAACTACCCGTCTCGATCCAGAGTATGAGGATAGCGGTCGTCATTGGGAACCAGAGATCGTGTCCGAGTTGCTTTCGCATTTCTTGTTGCAGGTAGTACGCTCTTGTCCTCGGTGCATGGGGTATAACCGTATCTTCAGCGCCATAATCTGGACTTGAAAACATTTCATATTTCTCGGGAGGTAATTCATTGGCGTAAATACCGAGGGAACGTTCTTCGTATACGTTGGAACTCCGCATCGCGAAAACAATTGGGTAGGCTGAGACGAACATCATGGCCAAGTATAGAGCTTGCATTCCGATGCGCAGGGAAGAGATCGGTATCACATCAAATCCGGCCGTCCGTGTTACGATGGTTTGGAAGTAAGCATCTAAGAATTGGATATGCCGTGGAAGTGTATCAAGCGCAGGGTTGTTCTTGTTTAAAAAGTGAAATGCGATCCCTTCGAGTCCATTGATGAGAATGAGGATGGCCACTAGAATCCAGGTATGTAGAGACGGAAACAAATATATATAGAGTCGTCTTGGGTACTGTAACATAAAAGTGATTGTTTCCCGCCACTCTTCGAAACGATTGTTGGCTGGTAAAACTTTGAGAGCAGACCAAAGCAAGCCACGGAAGATAATTGGGAACGCTAGGTTTCCGGCTAGTGCAAGAATCGACGAGGAGACCAGTATCAAGAAGGAAGTCGAGAAGGGTACCATGTTCAGATCTAGCAATGATAGACCACAGTTGTTGAAAGCACTTGAAGAGAGAAAGATTCCCAGCCACCTGAAAAGAAGTGTCAGCGAAAGGTTTTAGAAAGCAAAGTGTCCTTACAATGGGCTCACGCCATTGGAGAGAGCAACATCCGACTTATTATATATCATGTATGGCGCTAGTATGAAGATTCCGAGGAGCTGAGATAATATCAGGTAACCAGGGACGAGATACAATAACATTTTGAGTGCTTTGTATTCAATGCTGCCAAGCTTATTCCAATCTTCATGGGAGAGATCATGGAACTGGGAATTACGACCCAGCGACGACTTCAAAACGCTTAGAAACTTCCGAAAGGCAAAGGGGTGTCTTTTGTCGGTAGGTGTGTCGGTTGTTCGTATCTGGGCGCCTTCTACTCCGTCATGGGTGCTATCTTGGACTCCTTTTGTTAGCGGACAATGTATTGTTTCATGAACGTATACCCTTACCTGGAGTTGCGGGCCTTGTGGCATCATTGATGTCCCTAAACTTCTTGTGGAATGCCTTTTTTCTGATGTATAGAACAAAAACGCTGATTGAGAGTGGGTTTCCGAGTATCGTCAGGATGTAAAGAAAGACTTGTTGACAAGTGTTTAAGGTGCTTAGGTTGAGTGTATTTAGCCCTGTAAGTGAAATAGCTGAGATCACCATGAAAAGGCTATCGACGTATAATATGGAGCCATTGGGAGTGGACACCGACCAGAAAAGGACAGAAGATAGCAGACAGGTAAGTAGGTAATAGGTCCAATGGAATGTAATAAAGTTGCCACTTTTGATGGAGCACGAAAGCCGCGAGTACATTTTGCTAGGAAGGGCATTGATGGGACTTGAAGTCGTGGGAATATAAGGCATTATTGCTTTGGGGGCTGATTAAAACGCGGAAGGCTTCTTCAAATGAATTGAAACCTTTACTGATTGCTTTGGATGGAACTTTACGGTCTGTACGGGGATTATGAAGACGAAGCAAAATATGATTTAGACTTCTGTTAAACCCAAGGTCTGACGCTGCAGCTTCAGGAGACCATCAAACCCGTCATCTCTATCATCATTGTGTAAGTTATAATACTTGGCCAAGGAAAGTCGCGAAGGAACTCCTGTTATTAAAAGCCTTCTCGTATTCTGAAGTCATACATTGAAGATTCGTACAATGATCTCACATGCTATCGTAAACTTCGACAGGGTCCTTGGTTATGATAGAAATCTTGAAACGAACCGCTATTCTAGAGATTCGGACAACAGGAATCACAAAGTATCAAGTCAAAGTTCGAATGTGTATCTGATGTTGGAGAAGCAAGCAGGTACATGATGGCTCGATACCGCTGTCGTATTTTGTGAGCCGAATAAAACATGGAAAAGTGGGACGACACAGCAAATGACCCCAGATAATCGATCGGAGAAAGAGACATCACATCTAGATATGATAGAATCGGTACTTGGTTGTACATAAATGACGAATTCAAAGAAAGATGAGTGAGTCGATACCACAATCGCTGTCAATCGGAGAAACAAGCCGTGCGACGCAATGGTGCGCAAGATGAAGGTCGTTTCAAGTTTTCCCGGTTTAAAGATGAGAAAAATACTAATGTGCATGCATTTGATCCAAAAACAAAAGACTAAGAGCCTCCGTATTCCTCGATTGTTTAACAAAGATTAGATCGGACTAATCTTCAGCTGTAAGCGAGGCCTTCTTCGTCGCGAGCTCCTCGATAGGGGAACCCAGGTGAGCCACCTTGTGCTATATTCAGAATCTAATGAACGCTGAATGACTCGGTGTGTAATGAGATAGAACGAGAGATAGAACAAAAAGCAATACGTGGAAATCGACTAGCATGCAAAGAATTTATACCTCTCTTCCTAGCACTCTGTCCTAAACCATATTGGCGAGAGTGAGCCTGACTTTCCTCGACAGCTTGCACTGGTTTGGCCAGTGTTTTTAAAGCTTCCACTCGACTTCGCTGAAGCTTCGGTGCTCTGCCATCATCATAGTTAGGTTCAGGACGCCAAGTGTTGCTATTAGTATCATTTTCAGCCACAGCCTTCCCTCTGGTCCGACACTCCTTCCAGGAAATTCTCGCTACCTTCCTTTTCTCACCACACGAGGCAGGAATATGGGTAGTTGGTGTAGATTCTTTGTGTCGGCGGCTTTCATTTGGGCCGAGAAGTAATGTATCTGGAGTCTTCTCTCTGTGCAACCAGAAAAGTGATCTTTTATCTTGACCCAGTTCATTGCTTCGTTCTTGAGTTGAGAGAGAAGGCGATGTTCATCGTCAGTAAATGGCAAATTTGTAAAGGAGGGGGCCAAGCACCTCGGCATTGCAAGGTGCTCTCACTCCTGTAAGGAGACGCTTTCGGAAATTCGGAGTACGAGTAGTTTGTGATAGAGCTCTGCACGCCCTGAATGCTTCTGTGCGATGCTACCATTTTGTTAGCAAGTAAAATAGTTGATTGCGCGAGGTGCTCACAGAGACTTGCTCCTTATATCACGCACACAAAAGGAAAACCAAGGACATTCCATAGTAGCAAAAGGCTAGTGTGCAGCCTGGGATAGTACAGGCTGCATCTTGCAACATGTACAAGGAGCGATGTTCAAAGAGGATAAGGATCAAGTCAAGTTCAAGTCAAGTGAGTCCAGTCCAGTCCGCAGACGAAATTTAGCGAGCACGTGTTTATCTTCGCTAAACCCCGAAAACCCAAAAACACAGGGGTAAGTGCATTTGGATGGTCTGGACGTCGAAAGCAAAAAAAAAGTTGGATCATATCTGAATTGGGACGCTGATATTGTTAGTTATAAATTCACGGGAACGCTTTGGACATAACTTACTCAGCGGCAGATTGCTATGCGCGTCGCTTAAAACACCCTAACCCCTTCTCCTACTTTTGAAATATCCACCAACTGAAGAAGACCCCCGCACCCAAAAAAGACGCCGAAAAATCCCAAAACACAAAAGAGAAACATTTCGTCAGCGGCAGGATTTGAACCTACGCGGCCTAGACCATATGATATCTAGAGATATCCTTGCGGAATCATTCGAGTCATACCCATTAACCACTCTGGCACGCTGACATAAGGATTTAGCAAGTTTTCTGCTTATTTCAACATATCTTAGATTCCGGAAGACGATGTGGGGCTGAACGCAAACCAACCGGACCGGATCATCATTGTTCCATCGAGCTGTCATTGGCATTGGATTGGATGGGCCTCAAAATAATTCCTAATCGAACTCCAATATCTCCCGTCACAACGACCAATGAATTCGAATTTCAATGAGATGGTCCGACAATAACGAATCTCAAGCTTCTTCTTGGAGCCATCCCATCTCCTTTGAAACAGCACAATGTCAACTACAACACCGCAGCCTCCGTCGTCCATCGACTACGCAAAGCTCAACCATAACCTTGCCATCGCAACAGTCATCGTCTGCCCCGCGCTCATTCTCCTCCCACCACGAAAACTAGACTTCTACACATTTGCCCTCCTCTCCACCACTTTTCTCGGCGGCAACCAGCTGGCGCAAGATTACACGGGGCGCAGTTTTGTCGTACAAATAAATGGAGCCGTTGAGCAGCTGAGGGAAGAGTCGTTGAGGAAGAGGGAGGAAAGGCAGAAGTTCCGACAGCAGGTGGTGGATTGGGATAGAGAGGCCTTGGTGGGGAAGATGAACGCGAATGTTGAAGGGGGTAAGAGTGGCGTGTTGGAGGAAGTGAAGAGGAAACAGGACGAGGTTCGAAAGGGGCAGTGGAAGGAGGAGCGCGATAAGAGAGAGAAGGAAGCGGCTGAAGAGGGGCGCGGTTATGGGGATTTGATTATGGATCAGGTTTGGGAGGTTTGGAGTGGGGGGAAGAAGAAATCGGATACCGATGAGGATGAGAAGGTCGACGAAAATAGTAATGATGGGAAACGATGACAAGAGTATATGCGACGATACTACGATATTGTGTAATGGGACTGGTAAAGAAGCAATGAACCAAACCCCACGAAGACAACCTCGAGCGTCGGATTCTAGCAGTACTAGACCAACTACTCACAAATCTCTGCTCAAGCGGGAAGCAGAAACATCGTATTCTTGGCATGGAGACTTTGGTCTGCAAATCAACAAACTATACTTGACTTGGGCAAGGAGATATAGGGATTGGTTTTATCCGCCTTTGTAATGTATTGTAAACATAGGTTCATATACCCCACAGGCTGTAAATATCTTCCATGTAATTATAATCCAACTCAGTGTCAGGACTATCTACGATACTTCTCCAGCTGCTGTCTGCGAACCGGGGTAGATATAAGAAACACTATGGGCTAAATCGAAGGATAGCACCGCGGGAGGTAGGGTTATTCTTGGATTTTCGACTCTATTATCACACAACATCATACGAACGCTCTCGAAATATGAAAGAAGACAGACGCTTCAGCTCTTCCTTGAAACATTCCAATCTTTCTTGTTACAGTTGTATAAGCGAGCCCCTTTAAAATATTCCGGAGCTTTGGCGCATGATTTCTGAAAGCCCGGTCCCCAAGACTTGATATCACAACTGAAGACTTGTAGACGAAGAATTGCGTAGACTGTTTGTATTTATTTTAGACACCAGAAATGCAAGATCAAACTCCACCCTTATAAAACTCATGGTATCATGTACTCTTTCCCTTCCGAACCTTCTTCACACTCTCATCGCCACCCTCTCCACTACTCCGTCTCCGCTTCTTCTTCGCCTTCTCAGCAGCCTTCTCGGCTTCTTTGGCGGCTACTCCTGCGTCGACTTCTGCTTGAAGCTTTCTTTGTACTTCAGCGAAATCAACATTGGAGGCAGGTGCTGCCTGCTCGGTGACTTCGACGACGGTGGTGGATTTGTGTTTTTTGGTTTTCTTGGACTCGGTATCGGCGTCTGAGTGTGAGCGCTTTTTGGATTTCTTCGGTGGCTCTGCAGCTGGTTCCGACTCGGACTGAGCTGCGGCTGTAGGTTCAGGCTCAGCAATGACGACGGTTTCGTTCTTAGACTTCTTGCTCTTCTTGACTTCGCCGTCCTCGTCGTTGCCTCGCTTCTTGCTCTTCTTCTCGCCTTTCTGAACTGCTGGCTCTTCGGCCTTAGGTTCTGGCTCCGACTGGACGGTCTCTTCTACAACTTTCTCCTTCTTGGCCTTCTTGCTCTTCTTAGCCTCGCCATCAGCATCCTCCTCTGATCGCTTCTTACCCTTCTTCAATGAAGATAGCGAGGGCTTCTCCAGGCCTCTCAGAGGCATAGGTTCCGTATCGACAACAAAGTACGGATTTGGCTCCACAACAGGGACGGTCTTTTTCCGACTGGTAGTCTCCTCTTCCTCGCCCGAAACGGAAACTTTCCTGCCATTGCTTACAGGCTCCTGATTCTCCTTTTCCGCCTCGCTGTCTGAACTCGAGTCCAGGTCGCTGCTATCCGAGGATAGATCCGAGTTGTCGCTGTCGCTGCTTAAACTCGAGACATCCTCCATCTCACTATCCCCCTCACTATCCGTATTCGCGCCATTTTGTTCTGGCTCCTGGTTATTGAATCCCAGCGCCTCCGCCCTTTCCGCAAGCTTCGGACCCAGTGGCTCGAAATTCGTGCCCGCAACACCCAAGCCCTTCTTGTCACGCAGGTATTTCGCAGGCAGAATCCCCTTCGCCGCCTCCCTCTCCTGCGCTAGAATCTCTCTCGCGCGATCCATCATTCCACAAATCCGCCTCCAATTGCCCCTCGATCCCAACTCCCACTCCAACCTCTCTTGCTCCCCCATCTCGACCATCTCAGACTTCATACTCTGCATAACCCGGTCCAACTTCCTGATATGCGCCTCTGTAACACCCAAACTCTTCTTGAATAGCGCAGGCCATTTCGCGTGTTGTGGGGACTTGGTGAATGGCTTGGGGTGACCGGTGGGGATGGGAAAGGATGCTGGGCCTGGAGCGTTCTTATTCTTCTCTTTGAGGGCGCGCTTTTTGATGGCCTTGAGGGAGGGGCCTTTCGGTGTAGGTTTCGTGATTCCTGTAAGGGCTGTCGATTCTATTCGTAATTTTGGTTAGTGGGGAAAGCTTTGAACGAGGGGAGAGGACGAACCTCGAGCTGCGCGTTTTGCATCCTTTTTTGCGGTTTTGATGGCTGTTTTTTCAGCGCGCTTGACGGCTTTTCCTTTGCCTTTTCCCATTTTGAATTGATGTCGCGGGAATTGGGCAGAATTTTGTCTTCGGTTTCTAAGGAAAGTTGGGTTGCGCAGACCAAAAAGCTAGAGTGGGTCTGAGAAATTTATTTGCAAAATGCGCTCATTATTAGCGCGAGGCTGGGGTTTTTTAAAAAGAAGGCTGAGGTCGATGATGAAACATGCATTGACCTATGAAAATTGAATTGAGAGTTGCTGAACTTCGTAAACGAATGAGTTTACAAATGGATGTTTAATAAGTTAACCTTTGGCGTGTATTGTAAATGGAAGTTGTGTTGGTTGGAGACCTGAACGTGTCCGCACTTCTGCAGAAGAAATACACTTGCAAATATTCGCAATTTAACTTCCATGCATTTTCATAGATCGAGATTCAATTAAGGTAATATCTTTGGTGTCTATAGACAACTACCATTTAGTATTCCTGTGAAGTGTGCATTTTGACTCCATCGCTATGCAGCCATTTAAATCCTTCTGTCTCAAGCCGTCACCTAGCCTATAACCAAGCATCGAAAGTCTTCATTACGCTTCATATAACTTCGCCATCGCTTCCCAAGTATCAAAAACACTCCGCTTACTCGTAGTATTCGAAGTCGTCAACTGAATGTTGCCAACATCACACCAATTTTTGATAGGCTAAAATCATTAGCAGATGGTCTTCCTTCGAGCGGAAATAACTTACCAAGCAACTCAAGTACTTGCACCATCCACATGTCTTCTTGTATGTGTAGAAGTTTTTGAGCAAGAGGATGAAGACGATAAGTGCGAAAACCAACATCGCAACTCGAACAAGCCACCAAGCCCACCATGCCGGCTTTCGGCCTTTGAAAAATCCCATCGGTGCCTTTGCAAACCCCACAACTCCTGTATTGTCTCGATCACCATCTGCCTTTGACTGGTTCACAGGTGTATAAGGAGGGTCCTGGCCAATACGTTTCTGTAAAGAAGCAGGAGAACGTAGGAGGCAAATTCCGAGCACCAGGCCCATGAAGAATCCACCAATATGGGAGAAGTTGTCGAGGCCTGGCAATAGACCTAGCACAAATGATATAACAACATCAAGCAAGATGAACGCGAGATCCACCCATGGCGATGGGCGCTCACTCCAATGGTAAAGAAGATCCAGAAGCGTTATGGCCAGGATACCAAACAAAGCGCCTGAAGCACCAGTCGATGCAATTCCAGAAGCTGCAAAATTACCACCTAAGACGAACCCGAATATGCCACTTGCAATGTAGACCACGAAGAACCTAACTGATCCAATGAGGATTTCTATCTCTCGACCCAACGTCATTTGCAACAACATGTTGAATCCGATATGGATGATTCCGGCATGCATGAACATGGGGATTATGAAACGGAACCATTGATCAGGCTCTGGCTTTTGATTGAAAGATCCAGAGGAATAATTGGGTTCGGGTACGCCACTAAATCCACAAAGTTGACTCAGGGAACAGTCACCACTGTTCGTCGTCGAATTGGGGCAGGGCCATGTGAAGGCTTCGGAAGCGTCCTGCACTCCGTGCACATTGTGCATACAAGGCATATACCGAGCTCCCATATTGATTAAAACAAAAGGCGATGGTCCGATCATAGGATTGAAAGAGGGGTGGATTTCGATGGGTGATCCTGTGAGTTGAGCTAAAGGAGGTTATTACTACGAGCCTTTGATAGCCTTCTCGAGAAACATACCATTCTTCACAATCTCGACAATGAAAACAATGACTTGTACGAGTGTGAGTGTGTAGACCACGAACGGAATTCTTCCTTTCTTCTTCAGGAAGTTCAAACCACTCTTTCGATTCGCTTTTCCTTCCTCCACGGGGGGATATTGCTGGTTGTATTGGTTCGAATAATGATTATTCAAATGACGGGGCGCTCCCGGATCTCCTGCGTCGTAGACATGGTCTGTACTGGAATCTTGCGCCGGAGCAGCTGTGTGGTCTCGTAGTGGGATATCGTCTCTGAATGAATTCGTCGAATCCATACGCCCTCCGCCTCCTTGTCCATAGTATTTTGAATCTGCTCCTAACGTACTCTGACTGTCGTTGCCATACCGTTGTGCTGTTCCACCCATGGGGTATACATGATCGTCGAAGGGTGCCTCGAAGGGTGACACTGGTGATATCTCTGTTGGTCTCGCGGTTTGCGGTCGTGATGGAGGTTGTGATGTATATGCAGGTAGAGATGTCGAGGGTGGTGCTGGTGGGTAATTATAGCTTTGGTATTGAGGCTGAGGCGTGTGCAAATCCTCGTGGTGTGAAGAAGGATTATAGTAGTCGTTGGCTGCCATGATGGTGATGGCGATGGTGATTTATTCCGACGCTCCTCCCTGAATAAATACCTAGGTAGGTACCTATCTC
Organism: Lachnellula arida; assembly: GCA_007821475.1. Taxonomy (NCBI): domain Eukaryota; kingdom Fungi; phylum Ascomycota; class Leotiomycetes; order Helotiales; family Lachnaceae; genus Lachnellula; species Lachnellula arida. The sequence goes on from QGMF01000189.1 coordinate 26,876, forward strand.
AAAGATATCCGGTTGGTGATTCACGGAGCCGAAACAGCAGAAAGTGAGTGAAAAACGTGTTGGGAGTGCTTTCAATATGTAGTGTCGAGCTTCGGATCAACGAACGAATCTTCTCGAGGGGCTCGAATACGCTGGCAGCGTCGTAATAGCTTTGGGCTGTGGTGGAGTTTTGTCTGGGCACTGCCTGGTTGAGGCTGGCTCTGGCTTGAGAGGCTTCGTGATTTAGGTTTGGGTCTATTTTCAGGTACAGGTCAGGTTTCAGGGATAGCGCCGAGATTTACGTGTCGAGTCGTGACAAACAACGCAAAAGGAATCACAAAAATGAAAGCAACCAAGAAGAATATACAACTTCAATAATAACGAATCTACTCGAGGCTCTGTTATACCTACCGGAGTACCGGTACTTTAGGTCCCTTGGACTTGTTGTTTACAAGCTACCTTAGTTTTGATCCTTCAGGATGCACGGTCACGGTACTTGGAAGAGATATTAGGCTGTGCTCTGCCAAGCTCCGGGGGGCTGGTGGATTTTTAGTGGACCGATTCGCATGTTTTTTCACTCCCGCCCCTGTCCGGTGGGTTCCATACGTCAGCCCCCAGCAATGTTAGCCAGGCGACACAAACCCCTTTATTTATTGTCTCCTATGAAACACGGGAGCCCTGTCCTGTGGTCACCAACCAATCACTATTCATGTATCATACAATGTATCATGCACCGTCTCCCACCGATTAAACCTAAAGTTATATGAAAATGGAAAACATAGCGCAGGAGCCATACCGAGACTCATCAGACTTCCGGGCCCTTGAGGAATATAGTTTGGTCGCTCACCATCTGATTTTATAACGGTAGTCAGTCAACTCTTGGCCACGTGAAACGCCCCATAGTCTCCTAACTCCCGCTCTACCATCCGACACGCCAGTAGACTCAACCTCTGATCCGCTATACAGCAAGCAGAGGTCAGACAGACAGGCTATAACAGGAAGGCCGACGATGGCATGAATGTGGCATGTCCAGCAAATGTTGAAAACTATATATCTGAGTTAGGTCGATTAAAGACTACAGACAAAGCTGAAGGGGAAATTGAAAGCATGGTGAGTGATGTCTGTCACATTTAGATGACTAATTCGATCCCAGGAAACGTTCTTTATGCTCTAGTCAGCTAGTCCGTTATGCTGGGGAATGCTTTTGGGGTTGAAAGAGCCAAAGAATTGAAGGTAGGAGAATGGCGCTCAAGTTACTAACCCCGACTCACCATCAAACATGCTCACCAATTTGGTAGTTTCTCCCATGTGATGATGTTGGTGTTGTTTGGCATCACAATCTGGTCTTTGTTCCCAGTACACAGCCAAAGAGACCTGATAATAGCTCGCGAAACAAGCAGAGGCAGATGAAAATTGATGCCTGCGAAGAGGAGACCGAAGAGCACGAGTACATGTTCAAAGCGGATTTCTCGCCGGTTGTCATAACATAAGCCGAGAAAGTGACTTCGTAGTGGTAATACAGGTAACACATTAACTGTAGTTGATATACCAAGGAAGAAGGGTTGTTTTGTCCACGAGTAGGCCATAAAGGAAGTTTGAATGAAATACTGGTGTTGCTCCAGGGCTCATAGTGAGTCGTTGAAGCGTAGTAGGTGTAGTGAGAATCTAAGTCCTCGTGAAAGCCTTTTTGAGGATATGTCGCACTTGAAAGAAGAGCAAGTAAAAATATTGGAGAGAAATGGTATCGAGAGAAAACAGGTAAGCTCATAGAAACTTTTAACTCGGGCTGTATCTATTTCCTATAATTTTCACGAGAAGGAAGCAGCAATACACACTCACGCGGTCTGTTCCATCAGGTCAACTTTGACTAAACCTCACGCATAAAGATTTTGCTCAGTGCCATAGTTTTTGACTGTGCAAAGTATAAACTTCAAGTTGATCGGTGACGTTGTTTCCTTTGATGCGGAAGATTCGGCGCGTACGAAATCGTGGTGTGAAGTGGAGCTCCCAGTTGGTCCTGTACCTTGTGAAACTGGCAGGCAGTGAGATTGCGGCGACGAGGTGACACGATGCAGTTTACAATGCATTCATTTGCTGTGAACTGAAAGACGAAGTTGCATGCTGGGAGATATTAAAAATGCATTTGCTTATATAAGCAACCATGTGATCTCATCCCCTGTAATTGAAATCAACGCGCATCGCGTCTTCGCGTTATTAACGCGAGACCCTTCAAACCCGCTTCGCCAGACCTGCGAATGTTTGGAACATTCAAAATTGGTTAAAAGTCTCCCAACTTTACAACTCAGGCTGCCTAACGACCATCATGGCGCCCTCCAAAGTCCCCCAGAAACGGATTCTAGGTGAAGCAACAAATGCACGACGCAACATCCCTGCGACGCCCGCATCCGCCAAAAAGAGGAAACTCGAACCTCTGTCTTCCCCAGCCGTCAGATTCAAGAGCTCTCAGAATGGGCCAAAGGGTAAACCGGGCTCTAGTCAGCCTAGTCACTTCGAATCTGAAGTGCTGGAGAAGATGACACAGGACATGGCTGGTTTGAAGAAAAACAATTCGGAAAAGGATCAGGAATGGGCACGACCTAGTCTGGCGGATTTCAACCCCCAGGTGGACAAGCTATGCTTCCAACAAATTGAAGCAGAGGAGGGCACACTTCATGGAAGAGCTGCTGTCAAGTTGTTCGGTGTTACAGAGGTAGGTTCTGCTTCCAGTGATGTTGCCACATGCTGACATGCTTTTGCAGACTGGCCATTCCGCAATGCTTCATGTCACAGACTTTCTTCACTACCTCTACATTCAGGCCCCAGTATCATTCGGTCCTCATGACTGTGACGGGTTCAAGACCTACCTCGAGTCACAAGTGGCGCAACATCAGCCCGCAATTCACTCCGTCCGGATAGTTCTTCGAGAAAACCTCTACCATTTCAGCGGAAACCAACAAAACCCCTATATAAAAATAACTGTAACGGACCCAAAGTTTATAAGTAAGGTCCGTGGAACGATTGAGGAGGGAAGAGCAAATTGGAAGGGGATGTGGCAGGCCGACCTAAAGGGCCGTGTTGAAACCTTCGACAGCATCCAATATGTTCTTCGGGTCATGATCGATTGCAAGGTAACACTCCTCGGCAACTTATATATGTTGCCTTGGCTGATTTCAGCAGATATTCGGAATGTCATGGGTTGAAGTTCCCCCAAAACAGTACAAAATGATTGATCCCCACCTTCGACACTCGAATTGCCAAATCGAAGCTGAGGTCTCATACCGCGATTTGATAGCACACAAGCCCGAGGGAGAATGGGCCAAGATGGCCCCTCTTCGAATTCTTTCCTTCGACATAGAGTGCGCTGGCCGTAAAGGAGTTTTCCCCGAACCTAACCAGGACCCAGTCATCCAGATCGCGAATATTGTGACGAGGTATGGAGAAAAGAAGCCCTTTGTACGCAATGTTTTCTGTCTCGATACAACAAGTACGATTGTCAACACGCAGGTTTTCGAGTTTGAGCGCGAAGAAAACATGCTCATGAAATGGAGGGATTTCATGGAAGAAGTAGACCCGGATATTATAATTGGTTACAACATCTGCAATTTCGATTTTCCGTATCTACTAGACAGGGCAAAACATCTCAAGCAAAAGCAGTTTGATATTTGGACTCGCTTGCCCAATGTTAGATCTGTAGCCAAAGAGACAAATCTCAACAGCAAGCAGATGGGTAATCGGGATACCAAGGCAACGAATACAAACGGCCGGTTACAGTTGGATTTGTTGCAACTAGTCCAACGAGATCACCAGTTGCGAAGTTACACCCTCAATTCCGTTTGTGCACAATTTCTTGGTGAGCAGAAGGAAGATGTACATCACACTATGATCACCGAACTTTTCAATGGAACTCCAGAGTCTCGGCGAAGATTGGCAGTCTACTGTCTCAAAGACGCCTACCTGCCTCAACGATTGATGGACAAGCTATCTTGCCTCGAAAACTATACGGAAATGGCAAGAGTCACAGGTGTCCCGTTCAATTATCTTCTCGCTCGTGGTCAACAAGTCAAGTTTGTTAGTCAATTGTTCCGAAAAGCGCTTGAGCAGAAGTTGGTCATTCCAAATTTGAGAACAGACCCTTCCGACGAACAGTATGAAGGTGCTACGGTCATTGAACCAACGAGGGGATACTACGATGTGCCCATTGCTACACTCGATTTCGCTTCCCTGTACCCTAGTATCATCCAAGCTCACAACCTATGTTACACAACCCTTCTCAAGAAACAAACAGTCAACACTTTAAATTTGGTGAAGGATGAAGATTACATCGTCACGCCAAATGGAGACATGTTCTGTACTGTCAAGCAACGCAAAGGTCTCTTGTCGCAAATTCTTGATGAATTGCTCACTGCTAGAAAGCAGGCTAAGCGGGAACTTGCAAAGGAGACTGATCCATTCAAGAAAGCTGTGCTGAATGGTCGACAACTCGCCTTGAAGGTCAGCGCCAACAGTGTCTATGGTCTAACTGGTGCAACCGTGGGAAAGCTTCCTTGCTTACCCATCGCCAGTAGTACCACAAGTTATGGTCGACAAATGATTGAGAAGACCAAGGAGGAAGTCCAAGCGAAATACACAATTGCCAATGGCTATTCCCATGATGCACAGGTCATCTATGGTGATACTGATTCTGTCATGGTGAAGTTTGGCGTTAAAGATCTGGCAGAAGTTATGAAATTGGGTGAAGAAGCGGCGGCATACGTATCCTCGAAATTCATCAAACCTATCAAGCTCGAATTCGAAAAGGTCTATTTCCCGTACCTTCTGATTAACAAGAAGCGATACGCTGGTCTATATTGGACAAATCCAGATAAGTACGACAAAATGGACACCAAAGGTATCGAAACAGTTCGAAGAGACAATTGTCGCTTGGTCCAGAACGTTATTGAGACTGTTTTGAGGATGATCTTGATGGATCGAGATGTGCAAGGTGCTCAAGAGTAAGCTTTACCTTATCTTTCGTCGAAACCCACTAACATTGCGCAGCTACGTTAAAGACACCATCTCAGACCTTCTTCAGAATAAGATCGATATGTCCAAACTCGTCATCACCAAGGCTCTCGCCAAGGCAGATTACACCGCGAAGCAAGCTCATGTTGAGCTTGCCGAACGGATGAGGAAGCGTGATGCCGGCTCGGCGCCAACTCTTGGTGATCGAGTAGCATACGTGATTATCAAAGGTTCTGCAGGCGCTAAGAACTTCGAGCGTTCTGAAGATCCCATCTTCGTCCTCGAAAACAATATACCAATAGACACGAAATACTACCTCGACAATCAACTCTCGAAACCCTTGGGTAGAATCTTCGAACCCATCCTCGGTGAGACAAAAGCCAACTCGCTTTTAGCTGGCGACCATACGCGTTCCATCTCTGTCGCCGCCCCCAGTATAGGTGGCCTGATGAAGTTCGCGAAGAAGACCTTCACTTGCATGGGCTGTAAAAAGCCTCTTGTAGGCAAGGATGAGACTGGTGGAGCCGTATGCTCGAACTGTGCTCCTCGAATTGGTGAATTATATACCAAAACCTTGAACAAAGTCTCGGACTTGGAAGTCAGATTCAGCAGACTGTGGACGCAGTGTCAGAGGTGCCAGGGCAGTATGCATTGTGAAGTTATCTGCAGCAGTAAGGACTGTCCGATATTCTATATGCGGATGAAGGCAAAGAAAGATGTGGAAGATGCGGGAAAAGAGTTAGTAAGGTTTGATAGAGATGCTGCTGCTTGGTAATTATGAGTGTATGATTGGGACGGTGTTTTGGTGAAAGGAATGGGCATGGAATGATTTTGCTGGACATGAAAGGAAATTGTTGGAAGAGAAATGAACCGAATATATGTTGCCTCTGCTCATCTTTGCATTCCACCCCAACCCCCGCACTTATCCCGCCCTATCGCCTTGAGAGACCAGATGGAGACATTAGGGCTGATTAGCCCGTTCTGCGCTTACACAACTAAGTGGGGGTTCCTAACTTAATAGAGATTAACTTTATACGTAATAAACTCCCTTGAATATGTCCATTAGCGGCTTGATTAATAGTTATAAGTAAAAGCGAAGGATGAGCTAGCTGACCTTAGGGGAAGTGATATTATGGCGGGACCCGCCTTGAAGCTATCCCCACGTTCTTACTACTCGTATAAAAGATTATCCGACTGAGTGTTAGAACGATTTCTCTTCTCTAGACGAAGAGAAAGTACTATATGTTTTAACCCCTCTACCCCCCGTTACTTTCTCTTCGCTTCGTTGTCTTACTATGGAGGTGATAGGCATTTAAACATATAAAGAATTGTAAGCGTAGAACATGCTAATCGACCCCACTCTCCCTTAATAAAGGTTAAAGAACGTAAAGGCGTAGGATCCTACGAAGTACGGAGTATACAGTATTAAAACACAACCCCACATCCCAAGATATAAAGTCTCCACGTTCTCCGTATTTCAAGCCCAGGATAGCGGAAGGAGATGGGGTTGTAGATACCGGAATCGTGTCTGGATATTGTTGCAATTGTGCATTTGGTGTCTGGGGGTTGGTAGAGATGAGTGCTTGGAGCGTCTGTTTATTGTAGGTTAGGAAGGTGTAGGTGAAGATATTTGTACGAAAGTTATGGGTGCGGTTTCAGTCATATGACGATGTTTGTATAGTGAGAAGACCAGGAATATATTTTGGTTACTCCCTATATAACATATGACTCGTGGTCCAGTCTTTGGTGCTGCAATTGTCTTTTCACAAGCATTGCCTGTGGTGTCAAGTTTACTCACGAACCGTAAGAGGTAACACGTAAACAGGAAAGACTTGTTACTACTTGTATTGATTATGGCCTAAGTTCCCTTGATTGTTTTATCATTTTACCTCTCTTGCTGTCACCTCTCGATATTTAAACCTCATTCCACCTTAGTATTACAGTTTGCTTTCAAACCCTTAAACAGACAGGGTTCTGCAAGGGATGATTAACATTAGAACAATTCCGGGTGAAAAGAATATTTGCCATTAATCAGGGTATTCAAGGTGCTGATTGCGGCTTAATTTTGAAAGCGAGTAGTAAGATGATGGCAAAGGGGTCGCGACATGTAAGCGACATCAAGGGGGGAGACCATGTGACATACGAAACGCCGATTTATTGGATGGGAGACGGACCATATTATGGCCGACTCTATGCAAGTCGTATATCGTCTCTTTATAACATCCAGAAGGAGCAAAAGAAGTCGATCTTGTTCCATTCTTCCTTCTAAGCTCTCTAACAAAGATTCTTTCAATCATGTATTCACCATTTCAAACAGCGTATAAAGCAACTGAAATGCTTTCAGCGCATGACTCCGGGACACGCCTTTTAGAGAATTGAAGACCTTTACACCTTTCATATAGCGTGGTAAACTTAGACTGCGTGGCAGTATCTCTGCATTATACAAGTGATAGAGGCGTGATGTAGGGTGTATTAGTACACGTCAAGCAGGTCCGAACACAATCAAACGAGGGTATAATCTTCCCTTGTTCAAAGCCCCCTACCTAAGACGGTATCTCCTCAACTGAGCGCTCCTTGCTCCCTCCCTCCCACTTCCTTCCCACCCATCATCCTTCCCCCTCCCAGAACATAAACCCCAGTAAGCCGACTAGTATTCTCCAGACATGGCCATGGGCATCAGAACTCTCCCGGCATCTTCTACGTCACCAGATGCTGCATAGTACAACAGGACAACAAACACGGCGACCTTTGGGAGGATGAAGAAAAACGCAAGCGTGAGGGCCGCGACGTTGAAGGTGATGGTTGCGATATCGAGGAGTGACAGCATGGTGTGCTGTGTATTGTTGGGTTGGGTGTTTTGTGTGTGGGTGGGTGGTAAGTGGAGCTGAATAGCTGTCGTAGGGTATCCTTTGGGGATCCGTTCAGCGGGAGGGGTTGAGGGAGGGGTTGGAGGTTGAGGTTGAGGTTACCTATAAGTAAGTATCATTAGCACTTCTGTTCATTGCAATGACATGGGAACACGAAAGAGGCGTAATCAAAGGCGTACTTACTGCTGCTTGATGTAGCTCTTGCAGTGCAGGAAACTTTATCTTTGGGGTTTCGTGTTTGTGTGCAAGTGTGTGACAGTGGAAACTTGGAAGTCATTGTATAAGTACTGACGATGGTTGAGCATAAGTTCCTCCTTTGGGAAGCTTTAACCGGCAGCGGCAGAGCCGAGTGTTTCGCCCTATCCACCCAATACAGTAACCTACCTACCTACAATATATTTAGAACAAGACTTGCGAGCATTACGTATACATATTCTGATACGGCATTCAAAGACACCGCTGGTAGTTTAATTTATATTTTCAATAGTCTTTTATAAAACTGAAATCTGGCAAGTGTTAGTGGGGCTAATTTCTTCTTTTGCACCTGCAAGCCAAATAGGACACCCAGTCTCAATGGGATTAGCTCTACTTAACGATCACCATTATGCTAAGGTACGTAGCCATCCTAGGTGCCCTGTTCCATGACGATTGAAGCTAGTGTAGTGGGAAGAGAGGTATAAGAAACAGGGCATGTTCTGCAGACACTACAGTATAAGTTCAACTACAAAAGGTAGGTATCCATTCAAGAAACGAGATTCAAATCCCACCACATCAACTCCGCGATATCTAAATGTGTGATAGCCTAAAGGTTTCCAGTGTGTCATTTCAAAAGGAAGCCATAGTACGGCATATATAGTGGTTGTAGATGATGAAATGAGAATCTTACGTACACAACTACAATCCCTTCCTTTTGCCTCTAGAATTCAGTAGCTTAAACCCGATTGACGAAATCGACAAAGCCCGGCTAATCTTTATTGTATGCATAAGTGAATGCAACTTTCTCAAATTCTCACACATTTCAAAGATGACTCTGACATGCTTTGAGCATTTTCTATTCACCATCCCAACACCCAATCTTCCTCACCCCTTCTTCTTTTCAACCTCAAGTGCAAAGACAAACAACTACAAGCTTGCTCCATTCTGATATATACGAAGCAACAAACAATGGCTACTTTCCAGGTAAACTGCTCCCCCATACCACTCCATCAAGCCATCTAACACCCCACAGACCCAACCACTCGAAGAGATCGACCCCGCCGGCGATCTCACCCTCAACATCGTCGAATACGACTACGAAGCCTACAACGCCAATGGCGAACACCCACCACTCCGCACCGCATCCTTCCAAGTATCCCGCCAAACCCTGCTGCAGGTCGCCGGCAACGACTACTGGAAGCGTCTTCTCGCCGGCGGCTTCCAGGAAGCAGGCAGCAACGCCATCACGCTCAAAGACGACAGCGTCGCCAGCATGGAGCTCTGGCTGCGCGTCTTCCACGGCAACCTGGTCGAAGACTCGTATCTCATCCCGGTCGAGCAGATCTGGCACGCCATCGAGTTGAGCCGCAAGTACCTGTTTCATCTGGAGAAGCTGAATGCGTGGTTCAAGACGTATTGGTCGAAGATGGATAAGCAGGGTCTCGAAACGGATGAGTTGAGGGCGCTGTTGTATCCGTGTCAGGCGCTGGAACATGCGAAGGCTTTTGCGTATGTTACGAAGCGCCTGGCTAACGAGGTGGCGGCTCACATTGAGGAGCTCAACCCCACACGGTTTCGTCATCTTCGTTGTGAAGGACGGGTTATCCGTAAGTCTTCTTGGTTTTCTCTCAATCCGGGAAACACCCAGCTTCAAGGACATCAGAAATTGACCTGACTTGTGGGTTACAGAACAACTGAATGCGGTACGGGGCAGCATGAGAGGCAAGATCATCGCCGGTCTCTTCGAACCACTCAACGAATTCTGCCGTCTCAAATGTGATGTTCACGAGAAGAGCATCGCAGCATATCTCGAAGGCGTCAAGAGAACCGAAATCTGGCCACTCCAACACCAGCATCACAAGTCGAACAAGGACGTGACCGACAGCGCCGGCTTTCTCAACTGGAAATGCACGACACCAAAAGGCGCATGCTATACCTGCCAGAAGCAGCTTAGCGGAGCAAATGTCAGGAAGACAAGGGAGGACCTTATGAATTACTGGGAGGGTTTGTGTCTCGACTGCATGGATATCTCCCAGCCTAAGACAGGAGACTCTGACACTGATTACTGGTTGCACAACGGTTTGGGTCAGTGGAGCTTGGGATGTGATTTGAGCCATGGGCGAAACACGTGGTATTTTTCCTTCATGGGCCGTCCAGAAGTCATGACAAAATTCCAGCAGGAGCAACTGGCAAGAAGGAAGGGTGGACGATACGATTCTGATTAAGACACTGAATGGAGCTTTAAGGAGACAGCAGCTTCATGCGGTACACCTCAGCTTTCATGATAGCACCGTAGGACTTGGGAGGGATCGTGAATAGGCTAGAGTTACTCCTTGTAAAATAGACACAACAAAACTCTCCTCTTATATGAGACCTGACCCTCGAGATTCTGGTAATCTCGAAATATCAAACTTAGCTCACATCTGCCAATGAAGACTTCTTCTGTCAGAACAGCTCTCTGATATCTGCCAGTCTATAAACCAAGATGGTGCCAAAGTATATCCATAACAATACTTTCATGCGCTGGTTATTTTTCAATGTCCCACTTAATAAATTGCACCCAAATACTAGCGGTCTCTGAGTAATAGATACAATTCAAAAGACAAAATATGCAATTGTAATACGATATGCCAATATAAATCAAAGGTATCATAGCGTAACTTCGACAAATCCTAGCAAGGGTATCATAATCATACACCTGCAACTCAAAACCAATAAACACACCCTAACCTACATCTACCTCGTAGCAGGCAGCTGCACCTCAACGGCAGGGACATGCTGCTCAAGATTATCCACGGGCGCTGCGTCGTGACTGACGACCCGATCCACTTGTCCCACAATCTTCTCCCGCTGTTGAACAGCACTCCATTCTCGATTCCCCTTCTGTGCTTCCTGCTCCGCTAAGTTAAGCCATTCATCCCACTGCGGCGTTGTCGGCGCTGCACCACTCTTCTTGACCCAGTCAATTCTCTTAGTCTCTCGGATAGCATACCACATTGTCCGAGTAAAGCTAGCTATACCCTCAAAAGTATCGGCTGAATTAAGGTGTGCATTCTTCGCATCGTTAGGCGTGATATCTTCGACCTTGTATGCAGACAGATCCCAAAATTTGTCTTTCTTCAGAAGAGAAACTACCCAAAAGGCACCGTTGAGAACTATATAACTTACACCAATAGCGGCCTGCATGGTGAAGTTACAGTTACCCAGGAGGACCACAGAAACCATTAGTAGAAAGGTGCCCAAACCGACGAGAAAACGGTAAGCCTGAGTCGATACGTAGTAATTGCACTCTTCGGTTCCCGTATAGAGCTCTCGGGCTACATTTTCATTGCACTTCACCAAAATGAAAGCTCCTTCCCTAGTTCGAATGATTACATCACCCGAGGGGACTTTAGCAAGGGAGGTCCGGGTTGTCAAGACAGGTGACCACCAAGACGCGTACCCAACAATGGAAGATGCTAGTGAGATGGTACCCAGTGCCAAAACAGCTGTGCCATCAGGTATCAGGAAGGCCCATGCGAGAAGTCCAACTGTTAATAAGCAAGATAGAACGGAGAGGACGCTGAGAGGAGAATATGTTTGTGTTGGTATATGAGGCGGAGGTGTAGTGTTGAAGTGATTCCCAAGCTTCTTGAAAGTAGATCGCCGCTTAGTGAGAGTGCCTTTCTCTAGACGTCAAAATCTCAGAGTAAGTATTGTTAGATACGGTGGGGTTTGGGAGTGGGTACAATATTCCACATGAGTTGAGTCAATACTTCAGGAGTAATTGATTTTTGAAAACCACTCCTGAGATGTTCGAAATAGAAATATTTCTCCAAGAAGCTCACTTACCCAAATCACCCCGGTCCACACTGGTGGAAACTGATTCTTTTTTTGAAGTATTTGTATTGGCGGTAGATGGGAGGGAATCCGCGGGTGCTTTCTCCTTATGAGTGATCCTGAAGACCACAAACGAGAATGCGCGTTGTTGATCGATAGGATGAATGATATTCGGGAAGTAGTTTAAAGTGGGAACCTGCAAGTTCACGGTATTAGTATTGCCTGATGGAGAAGGGTTTTGGAGTTCGGGAGTGATTCTTAAAGTTTCAGAAGACTCGAGACATCGGTTCTCTCAAATGTGTCTGAATAAGGAAATATATTGCTCGAAGAACATGCATACCGTTGTCCCGTTGTACACGCCTACGACTTTTGAAGGAAGCTGGGGCATTCGGGTGGGTCGACTAGGCTTCAGAAGGGCTTGGGGTGCGGGGATGATTCGAGGCAGAATGCAGGTCCATGAAGAGGTAAGGCTAGATGTTGATTTTCTATCAGCGAAGTCCACTGAAAAGAACTGCAAGGCCTTAGAGAACCTACGCCTGAGAGTGTGCCTGGATATCTTGTTAGTATTGTTTTGGTATGGTAGGTTGGGACAACGTTCTGCGGGGATGGAAACGTTGTTACTTACCTCCATCGACGACTCCCCAATCACTGCCAAAAGGGAAACAATGTCCAGTCTCCATCCTTTGCCATCGTCTGTGCCCACGGGAAACCATTTTGAGGCCATATTGACGCTTCGAAAGGCAGGCTGCTCTGTCTTTAGATCTTCAGCCTTGCGGCCAAGAGGGGAGAGATAGAGCAGTTGACAGGGCCAGAATCGGCTTGACCTCCGTCTAGCGCTTTGTAAAGAGGTACCGCAGATAGCAGTCGGCGAGTTCTGAATGTGCAATGTCTGCAGAGAGATTCGAGTCCTCAGAGAGCCTTGTTCGTATGCCGTTGATCCACCAAAATCGTGATGATTGGGAAGGCTACCAGATACGCGGGAGGGAAATGGGCTTATATAGCAGAAGACAGCACCTGATCCACGGAGCCATAGAAAGCTTGCGAGGCAGAGGCAGACACAGTTTTGTGTCAGAGCCTCACAGAAGCACCATATGTTTTGGGGGCGGGCAGCCGCAGCGCAGCACTACTAAAGAAGCAATTCTGATCTGCAGTAAGGCTGCGCCATGACGCAGATGCGACGAGCCGGGGGTTTCCATATCCACAGCACAGCAGTAACAAACTGCTGTCAGTCAACTGCAAGATCTGTGTAAATCTTTGAAAGTAAAGCTAGAAAGCTTTGGGGGCTGGACGGCCGTTTGCTCGTATGGCTGCTTTGCGGTTGAGAGTACAGTACAGTAGCGTTGGTGCACGGCAATGCGGCCACTACGGAAACACCCTCCCGCACTGCGGGGAATGATTTGAATGATGGCGGCAGTAGTACCACGTTTTTATATCCCTAGAAAATCCAGTGGCAACCCCAACTAGCCCCCTCTCATAATTCCTCAATAACCGAGAAAAGATAACAGAGGTCATTTGATATTACTTTCAACCGTGAAAAACATATAAAAATAGCATTATAATATATACACGCACTTGCATAATCAGTATCTCGTATATACTAGAGTAATGCCTTGTCGGATGTTTCGAGAAATCACGGCTTCTGCTTTGAATTTCTAGCTAAGCCAACATTTAAAAGGGGGTATCTTTGAATCTTAATGTTCGTTAAATCCGATGCATCCAAAGTGACCTTCCACTACCCTCGCATTGTCTCCAAACGCCCCGCAAGCCTTGCTACCTATTTGTACGCCTCTCAGGAGCCCGAACTCCAGCCTGTACATCCCATGTCATTCAAATCATTCAAATCATTGCAATGAAGCTGCACCTCGGTCGGAACCAGGTGGCTGAGTTTCGGGATGGTGGTGACTTGGGCGGCCAGCTTGGCATCTTTGTAGTATTGTACACGAGCAAATAGGTCTCAATGACGGCCTGGCCGTGGTTCCCAATTTTGCAATCGAGGACCATACTCGTCGACAATCCATTGGCAGTATTCCTGCCACCTCCTCGTCCACTCCTCGGTCACACTTGCTAAATGCTCGGGATCCATACAACTGTGCTCTAAACTCCATTTAGCAAGCTGTTTCCAGCCATGCAAAGTCATGGATTCGGAACCGATCATGACTTGGTAAAAATCATGGGATAATGAAGATCTGATTATGTTAGCTAAGAGCTTATCGACAGTGCATTGCGACGTACCTATAGAATGTAGCGTTGTCGCTGTTAACCGTGCAGGGAATATCATTTGCCAACAAGATGGGAAGATGATGACCCGCAGCAACTGGAGTAAGCCCCAGTACTTCATTTGAGATTGGGCAGCATTCGATAGCGATATTTTTCTCCTTGAATATATCCATAATAAGTGGATGTCTCGCGATGGCGTATCCGTGGCCGATACGTTTAGCATTCAAAAGGACAGCATCAAACAGGTTTCCATCGACTTTCGAGCCAACATCCAAAGTTTCACCGCAATGGAAGAGAAATGGGATATCAAGGTTCTGCTCTTTGCACTTCTTCCGAAAATCGAGAAATTCCGGGACAAAATGACGAAGCTCGTTACCCATTTCCTCGTGGCCAACAAGATCGAAGCCTGAGCTCTGTTAGTTTGCGCCCTCGCATTGGAATATTAGCGACTTACCACAGAGCAAGCTCGCATACTTCTTTTTCAAGTCTATACACTCATCCAAGGCCTTTTCTATCTGCGGCTTCTGGAAGGATCGTGGGGTGCAGTAAATCACTTTCATGCCCCCAAAATATTCGCCACGTTTCTGGAGTACTTCCATAGTAGCCCTGAGCTCCTCATCGATGATTTTCATGATTCCTTCATTCCCAATAGAACCCGTGCCATCGTCGGTCTTGAGTGAGTTGTTACTCATAAAATTTGGTCGGATTTCGGCATATTGGATGTTATCGCCAACGAAATCTTTGATACACTCGCGAGTGTAATTGCGGAAGGCTGATTCATAGGCAAATAGTCCTTTCATCATCTGGGTCCGATAATTAAATCTTTCCCATATTCTTGTCTTGTTAGCTATGCAACTAGTGGTCTGGAGGAGATATATGACCTACCCACGACCTGTTTGCTGTACTCCATATGCCTCGCTTTCTGATATCTGCATCTTCCTCTCAAGCCAAGTTTCAGCCCCTAGGGTCCCTTTTAGTGTCTGTCCGCTTTCGTCGATAAAGTCGAAGTTCTGATGGAACTTTTGATACGGCATCCACGTATTACAAACGTAGTTTTCATCCCAGACATTGGCTAAAGGCACATGCTTCTCATTTCCGGTTGGATCTTTGATGTGAGTCGCCTCATGTGGTGTCATGACCATAAACGAGATTCTTGATGCAACCATGTTCTCCGTATTTATCAGAGGGAGTGTGCTCCGAATATACATAGCGTCAATGTCCCGCGCCTGCTGAATTAAGAAGCTCGCTGGTAGGCAGGAATTGAAGTGGATATGAAGATGTGCTCCCTTGGGCATTCGTTTTGCGACTTGCATCAACTCTGTTTTATTGATGAGATCGACGTTCCCCAGGAAATGCTCCCCCTCGGTCCTCTTCCCGGTAGGACCCCCCTGAGCGTCATGTGATATGCCGTATGTATTGTCCCAGTCGAAAGCTCTTATTTTCTGGACCAAAGCAGCAGCTTCTTTCTCGATTTTTGAGGCGTGAGCGATGACTTCGGCGTCAAATGCCCTGCTTCTTTCCGCTAACTGGAGCTGCTCCAAAGCTTTGGTGTATTCGGTCTCATCTCCGAACTCTCGGTTGTGAATAGCTGCGCGCCAGTTCTGTTGTGATTTTGTGCTAGGCCTGCTAAAATGAGACATCTTATGAAGTCGTCGTGATGTTTGAGATGGAAGTTGCGATGAGGCCTTTCCTTCCGATGGCTCTCCACCGTCTTTATCGGTTGAGCACAGAGCGCCCATTCCATTCAGCCTTCTCTAGGGTCACAGATATGCCTGCGCTTGCGAGATAGTCAAGAGTTAAGATTAAAATTGGCCTACGTTAGTTGAGGCTAAATCTCATAGCTGAGGTGGGAATTGCGGTGAATAGCAGAAAGCACGGAGGAAGTAAGTTGATGCTTTCGTGCTGAAGCCTGAAGGACCTTGATCTTGATGTTATGCTCAGCCACGGTGACTTTCGCGATCGTACGTTGATTGGCTCAAAACGACAGTACGCCAACGCCAGCCTCCTTATTTTAGGTCTCGAGGTCACCGAACGACCAGGAGTGCACGAGCAGGACGGTGATGGCAAGAAATGGGAGATTGTGCAAGGGAATATCCTCAACATGAGGATGAGAGATGAGATGCAGCTGGATCGCGCTCTCCGTTTGTACTGTACTGTACCTGCCAAGTAGTTCGATCACGTGCATTATTAATGCTTGTGATCACAAACGACAAACGACAAACAGCAAACAACAAGCAAGCAAGAAGGTAATTATGGAGTATGATCATTATGCCTTGGCGACAATGGGTATGCCTTCTCACAAGGACATTGAGTCCGGCGTCAAGAAGTGGGGTGTAACTAAGAGCCATCTCAAAATTCGACCCACACAATCGCAAGGCTGAATCAAAGGCGGATCAGCAAGTTTGCCACGTGCTTATTTGGAACTACCGCAAGGCCCAAACCAGGCCTGCGGTATCTGAGATCACTTCGCGCTTGTTCCAGCGGACCTTCCACGAGTTCATGACTGTTCCCGCGTGCTAATCGGCGGTTCCCCCCTAGCTTCTCCAACCTCCAGCTAGGGGGCACAAGTTGTGGCTGTGCCGTTGAAAAAAGGGGGTTGATTTAGCAATAACCAGATGAAGTCCATCTCAGGCTTTCTCGACACCACAAGTGAGTGCCAAAGCTTAGATTTCCGTATTTTCACCTGTGAAGACCCACCTCTAGTAATCTTTCTCTCTCGTATGGCGCTTTCATCTCAAACTATGCCCATATGCCTAACTTCGCTCCTAACACAGTCATCGTAATACTGGAAATAACGTTCGTTTGATTTTCTACGCATAAGGTGTATCACTCTCCATAACCCTCCAACTCCCATTGCTGCAGTTTGGCCACTTCTAAAAGACTTTTCCATCGCCGAATTATTGCATCTCGAACGCCTAATCCTCAAACTTGATTCCCTTCTTGCCTTCAACGTCAATATATCCACCCCTGTAGCTGCCCCTCTTCTTCTTGTTCTTCTCCTTTGTGAAGCCCTTTCCTTTGGTTACAATGAGATCCTCGTGAGCCTTCTGTGCATAGTCATAAGGCACATATGCATTGCTGGCCAAGCGCTCGTCAACCTTGACATCCGACGGGATTCGGGAAAACGGGACGTTAGTTTTCCTGGAAGGCTTCTTGATGACTGGGTCAGGGGGTAGTGGCGGTGAAAATTTTCGCTCTGTGACTGTTACTACAGTCTTGGTGACCTTTTTCGATTTTGGCTCTTCATCCGAATCGCTGGACGAAGACTCAGATGACGAGTCGGAGGATGAAGTTGTCGATTTCTTAGCGCCGTCAGAAAGGGTAGCACTGCTTTCTGAGTTCACGGCCGCCTTCTTACTGGATGTAGAATCGCTATCAGAACCAGACGAGGATTCAGAGTCAGACGCGGGTAATGGTGTCTTTTGGGCAACTGAGTTGCAGGAAGAATCAGATTCGCCTTCAGATGAGTCGCTCTCCGAGGAGCTCGATGCCTGCGCCACTTTCTTCGTATCTGGGTCTTCGTCGTCTGAGCTTGAACCTGTGTCGGAGGAAGATGACACACTTTTGGACGGGCTGGAGTTGACAACTTTCGCTTCATCGGAGGATGAATCCGATCCAGAAGACGATTCAGAGCTCTCGCTTGAAGATGGCGAGCTTGCTTTGGTTTTCACTTTTTTGACCTGTGGAGCTTCATCATCGGAACTCGAATCTGAGCCTGAAGTGGACGATTCGCTACTTGATGAAACTGCTTTGCGCTTCAAGCCTCTGGGTTTTTGTTTTGGCGATGGAGCTTTGGTAGTGGGGGCTTCCTTCTCGTCATCTGCATCGCTGTCGGAACTGCTCGACGAGGCAGAAGACAAACCAGAGGACGAGAGAGAAGGTGATCTCTTCCCCGAAACTTTCGTAGGTGGTGCATCCGTCATTTCCACGTCGCTAGCACCGCTAGATTCCTGGACCTTTGCTTTTTTCTTCTCCATCTTTGCCTGCTTAACATTCCGCTTCTTAATGACCTTGCCATTTTCTCCCACGTTTGCCTTCGAGTCTGGCACAGTATCCTGCACCTTTAATAGAAGCCATTCATTGTAAATCGTATTAAGCGACGGTATATTCTGAACGTCCTCCGCAGCCAGTCCTCGAGTACCACTTTCGGTTCGGAATGCTCGCGTGGTGCTAGCAAACTCGTTCTCAGAAAGAAAAGCGCCAATGAGCCCCACCAGTTGTGAAGGGGGTGCAGGCTTTGAGGACGAACCATCGGCTTGCTGCTTGAGTAAATCTTTAGCCAGTTGCTTCTCTTGCTTGTTCTTCGATCGATCTTGATTTTGGGATTTCGTAACGCTCGTCGAGGCAGGCTTATCACTGGAAGGGAAAAGCCAATCTGCCTGTTTCTTGGCAGGAGCATTCTTCCGCTTCCCAATCTTCTCCATATTCGGATTCCCAGACATCGCGAAGTCTGCGATTGACGCTGGTGTAGTTGAGGACGAGTATGAAAAAGGTCGGAGAATTTCTTATCGCAAGAAAAAAAAGTTCCAGCAAGGGAGAAGCGAACTGCAAGGAATGGGCTGTGGACTAGCCTAAAATGGCCTAGCCTATATTTATCAAGTGTCAGTGCCTACCCTACGCCTACATAGGACAACTCGATGCCTCTTCTGAATTACAAGACAAGTAACCCAGATTTCATGGCCAAGGTTGAAAGTGAAAATTGAAGTACTGAAGGGCGATCTAAATGAGTAAGGATTGCGATTGACTTTAAAGTTAGTCGCAAAATGCGTAGTGTGTTGGTTTCTCATTCAGCTAATTCAAGTCAAGTACGGCCTTATTATGGACCCCGACAGACATCGAGAGAGTATTTACGGGTTTTCTAGACATGTATCTAATAGTTCAAGAACTCGGTTTCTCTGGTTGAAACCAAGACCAGACGGGCACGAACCTACCTAAAGGCCCATTATCTTCAGAATGTCTCGGATGGGATGGGGTGAACAAAGAAGCTTGGCAGTACTCGGCTTTGGACATGAGCATGTGCTTTGATTTGTGACAGTTGAGAAGATTCCGATCTTTTGTCTGGAAGCTGATAGATAAGAACTTTTTAAAATATGGAAAGAGTGTAATTTGATGCCAGAGTTATTAAATTAAATCTAATACCGGTACTAATACAAAGATGCATATCCGGCATACTTGGACCACTTGGACCACCGTTCCGCGCTACAGGGTACGACGGACGTGACTTCAGGCACTTGAATATGAACGTTAATGTCAACGCTTCAAAGATACACGACATCAGCTCGTCTAGAACTCGACCACGCGAATCGGCCGAGCCATGCATCTGGAGCGATCCCAGGAACCATATCCAAACTGCCCATACGTTTAGATGACTGCACCCAAACCGTCCACCAGACGCCGCTGAACCGACGTGGCTCCGCCAAATGGAGGGTTCATCTACGAATGGATCTGGCGGGGTCAACGGCAGTAATGGAATGAGCAGGGCCGAACGCTTTGAGGATGAGAAGCGGAGAATAATTGAAAGTTGCTTTGGCAAGAAGGAGGATGATGGCTCACGTATGGCCTCGAGGACCACGTAGATGTACCGCATTTTGGCTGACATGTCTCCTAGTTGCGGAATCGTATATCACGCACATAAGAATCATCGAAGATGCTGCATATCCGTCCTCGCCACCTCCCCCGAACGCAAGCCAGGACACCAAGAAACCCCGTCTCGTCATTGTCGCCGTGCGCAGGTCCGGGCGGGTTCGAATGCACAAGGCGAGGGAAAATGCCAATGGATCCTTTTCAATAGGCAAAACCTGGTCTCTCGATGATCTGACGGGTATCAAGTCTTTCAGCAGCGCCGTTTCTGCTACGATGACAGAGGAACAACAGAAGCAATGGGCAGGGGGGGTTGGATTTGTGGTATCGTTGGGCAAGCCATATTACTGGCAGGCGAACACCGCGAAGGAAAAGCAATTTTTCATTGCATCTCTTGTCAAAATCTTTACCAAATACACTGGGGGTAGATCACCGGAACTCATTGGATTTGAACCCAGTGAGCGAGAGCAGCTGCTGGGTGTTTCTGCTGCTGCGAGACCACCACCACCTTCTCTACAACCTGGCGGTGGAGCGGCAAGACCTTCATATGGGCAAGCCCCCAACCGTCCACCTAGACGAGAACCGTCGCAAGAACCAGTTTTGCGAAAACAACCCAGTCGCGATGCAGTCCAGCGTCCACCGATGCTCCCTCCCCCAAGTGGTACCTCATCCTTCACTTCTCAAACCTCACGACCTCCATCGAGGCCTTCATCGCGGCCTCGCCTAGAGACTTCTCCCAATGGTAGCATGGAGGGCAGTGTCCCTGCCATCCCTCGGAGCCAGCAGAACCAGCAGAACCAACCAGTCTTGAAGAGGATAGCTGGTACTAATGGAGGCCAAGAATCCTTTGGTAGGAGTGAGGAGAACTTAGGTTTGCCTCCTCGTTCGCGTGGTGGGCTCAATGGTGTGCCAAACGGACCAGGAAGATTCCAGGACCGTAGCATAACCCCGAACTCGTTACGGTCTGTAACCCCCGAGAGCAGCATTTCTAGCAATAAAGATACCCTGGGTGACGTTCCACCCGTCCCTGCACCTTTAGCATTACCTCCCGAACGACGCAGGCCTCCCATACAAAATATCAACAGCTCATCGCGCCAACGTGGTCCAAACCTAGACGATAATATGATACCTTCGCCACTCGTAAGCCCCGGTATGCGGAGGGATGATACAAAACCTCCAGTAAGAGACGAAATGCGGCAACCCTCAAGAGATGAAATGCGACGTCCATCAAGAGACGAAATGCGACCTCCGACAAGAGACAAAATGCAACTTCCAGCCAGAGATGAAATACGACCTCCAACAAGAGACAAAATGCAACTTCCAGCCAGAGATGAAATGCGACTACCATCAAGAGACGAAATGCGACCTCCAACAAGAGATGAAGTTCGCCCTCCAGCAAGAGAGGGAATGCGGCCTCCAGCACGCAGCATTGAACGGATACCACCCCCCGAACGAATACAAACCCCCGAACGGACGCAACCCGATCGGATACAAATCCCGGAACGGAATGTAGACACCATTCCGGCAAATATCACACCAGCAAAATCGGACGAACCAAATAAAATGAGCCCGATACGTAAACTTCCAGATATTACTGACAGCACTGCGTCTATTAAGAGCAGTACTAGCATCCCCAGTGCCAGCCCGACGGAATCTGCCGTCGAGCCTCCGCCACCACCTGCAGCCGTACCAGTCCCCGAAGAACCTGTAGAAGAGGCCCGCCCAGGTTTAGGGCCCATGATCAAGAAAAAATCTAAGGGAGATATTGCAAATTCATTCCTCAAGGCTGCCAAAACTGCCAATGCTCTCAACTCGTTCAAACCCCGTGCTGGTGGCGCGGCTGAACGCCTTCGCGAAATGCAAGCTAAAACTTCAACTGAAGGCCCAGATGGAATTACTGGGGTCGTACCAGCACCCTCTTTGGTCCGTAGCATGAGTGGCGATGTTCCAACCGTGTCTACTCCACTACCTACCCCTTCTACACCACAAGCGCCGGTGGTTCCTGTGCCTGTAGAGAAGTCATCACCGCGCAAGCCAGCTGATGCTATCCCGGAAGTAAAGATTACTGTTCCGCCGCGCGCCATTCTGGTGGTGTTGAAGGGCCCGTACAGGCAGTGAAAGAAAATACTTCGATCGATAAGTCGAAAATTCGAGAACCCAGACGGCCAAAACCACCCTCGGAAACCATGCAGAAAGAGCTTGCCTCTTTGGGTATTGATCCTAGTATCCTAACTGGTCGAGGGAGCGAATTGGTCGACCTCTGGGAACAATTTGGTTGGGTTGGAGAAGGAATTCGAACCAAGAATGTCGAACAGATGCAGGACGAAATTGAGCGAGAACTTAATAAGGCTCAAGCTGGCGGATGGATGAGTAGGATAGACGAGGAAGATGAGAGAGTCGCAGCCGTCATGAAAGGACTCGACAAAACGATCGAAGAGTGTGATGAACTTGATGGTTTATTAACTTTATATAACGTCGAGCTCAGTGTAAGTGGCGCAATGACACTGCAATTCTACTCGATTACTAACTCTTCTAGACTCTCAATGAAGATATTGCTTACATTGAAGCGCAAGGCCAAGGTCTTCAAGTTCAAGCAGCCAACCAGAAGCTCCTATACGCCGAACTAAAGTCTCTTCTCGATACCATTGCAATATCTTCAGAGCAGCTTAAAAGTCTTCGCGAGGCATCCCTAGAGTCGCCACGTGGCCTTGAACAAATCGAAACCTCTTTGGTCACATTGTACAAGGCCATGTTAACCATAGATCCTTCATTAAGCCTTTCTGGTCCTAGACCTAGTGTAGATGGCAGTGTAGTTTCCGGGAAGCAAGGTGGATACGGCAATAGCGAAATCGGAAGCATGCGAGTTCTGCAAGAAAAGAAAGACGTCTACGGCAACGAAATTGCAATGTTTCTTCGCCGGCTCAAACCATTCCTGCAAGTCAAATTTGCTGCTGCTGTTGATGAGACGAGGAAAGCTTTGGAACGAGAGAAAGGGAACAACCTCACTCGAGCCGCAGGGAAAGCAAAACTCGATCCTCGAAATCATGACTTATCCAGAAATGTGCTTTGGAGATACAGTCCACTCATGCTATTTTCGAGGGAGGTTAATAGACTTGAATGGGAGGATCTGATCAAGACCTATGAGATGGTCTGCAGACCACTTTACCAAGATGAGTTCCGGGATGCAGTCTTTGCATGGAAGCGTGTTGGCAGGAAGACTACTGGTGACGAGGGCGACATCTTGTTCACCTCCCAGATCGAGAAGCAGACCGAAAACATTGCCACAACAGCCCGAAAGCTTACTGTGAAGAGAAGTCAAACCTTGGCAAAGAGTCTACGCTCTCCAATTGGCGATAATAACAGCAAGACCAGCCTCGACAAGTCTTCAGATGGGCGTCTCCAGCCCTATGAGGTTTTCGCCGGGGTTCTTGATGAGATGATACCAATAATGAGCATAGAACAAAATTTTGTTGTTGAGTTTTTCCACGTTACTTCTCTTGAACAGCACGACTTTCCAGACGCTGTTGCAGCTGCACCGCCGGATAGACGACTTGGGGGTGATTTGAGGCGGCCCAGAGTGATGGATCCAAACCGAGATCTAGCTAGGCTTGTGGTCCAGTCCATGGAAGAGGTGTTTACCTTTTTCCCCGCTGACATGCAAGCGCTTGTGGACTGGACAATCCAAGCGGATCCACTGTACGTGTTCTCCAAACAATCCTTTTGATATTTGGCTAATAGTTCATAGACAAGGAGTGGGTGTAATTGCTGCCATAGAGCGTAAACTTGTCGAATTCGAAGAATCCAATCAAGAGTATCTTGCCCGGACTTTCCAGAAGATCCACACCAGGCTACTTGGTCTGTTCAACAAATTCTTAGACGAACAAATCCGTGCGATCGAAGATACCAAGGTCAAAATCAAGAAACGAAAGGGCGTCATTGCATTCATTCGCATCTTTCCCTCATTTTCTTTGAGCCTCGAAACCTTGCTGATCTCGGCGGATGACTTGGAAATACGCGACACTATCAATCGAGCATATGCACGAATCAACAGAACAATGTTTGAATCTCTGAAAGTCATCGCAAGAGAAAACCCCAGTGCCCAGACTGCAGGCACCGACCCTGAAGACAAGGAAGCTCTGAACTATCAGATCCTTCTCATTGAGAACATGAATCACTATTTGGAGGAAGTGGATACCCGCTCCAACCCAGTCCTAGATGATTGGAAGCAAAATGCGGCACAAGAAATGCATGAGCACATGTCGTTATACCTTGGGGCTGTCATTCGGAGACCATTGGGGAAGCTTCTTGATTTCTTGGAGAGCACTGAGAGTCTTATGCTCTCACGACAACCAGGCGAGCCTATGTCACAGATTTCGGGGATGCCAAGTCATTCAAAGTCGACATTCAAAAAGATTCTTGCAGGCTACGACTCAAAGGAGATCAGGCGTGGAATCGAGACCCTCAAAAAGAGAGTTGAGAAGCATTTTGGAGATGCTGACGATCCGGGACTTAGTCGCAGTCTAGTTGCAAAGGTCATACAAAACTGCGAGCAGTACTATGAGAAAGTCGGAGACAGAATCTTGACAATTAGCAGGGATGTGTATGATGGAGACGTGATTGCCGAGTGGACAAAAGGAGATGTTTCAGCAGCTTTCAGGAAGTGAAGGAACTGGAATGGAGTTTACACAAACAAGCATATGATTTGATTCTGCTGGCCTGGCTTCATTCATCTGTATTTTGAGCGGAAAGGGCAAAGGCGTTACTAAAGGGCATTTTTGGTTATCTACGTGTATCATCCATGTACTGTATCAGTGTGTATATATCAAGAAGGATAGAATCAATCAAGATGGAGCTTGGACTTGATGTCGCATGAGTGGTGTTCCGTGGGAGTTTGGTGATGAAGTTGGCCTCATTACGCAAGGCGTTTTCGATACCACCCGATTTGTGTTGACAAATCGTAACGCCGTACTTTACAAGTAAGAAATTTGTGTTTTGTCGCATTCTTTCATTCCTCACGATACTATTGATACAGTAACCCCACTCTTTGAGCCCGAGGCTAAGACGGACGGGACGGGAATAAACGGGCATGATCTTCACGTAAGTATCGCATCTTATTCTTATAAAAGCATTACCGGTCCTACAAGTACAGACGACTGACTTTTCCAGATTGCCCTTCCAGACAGAACAGCTCAAGCAGACCGTGAGAATGCATTGCAAGTAGTTACCACTGTTTTATTCCGCGGGCTGCTCTGACCAATCTCTCACAACAACCACACGCAATACATCAGTTGCCTCTGCTACTGTATAACTCTCTGAGCTGGTATTGAATGGTACTTTCGCAGCATGGCATCATCAACCTCAGCAATCCCCCTCCGGGAAGCCGGTACACCGCAGGACACAACACCCTCAGCAGCCGTCCCCCTAGCCCTAGACCCAGACCCATCTTCCATACCCAACATAACCACCACCGAGCTCCGGCCCATAACCAAGCAACGCCAGATGCTAGTCCTCATATCCAGCTTCCTGACCATCTGCATCACGATCGGCTTTAACCAAGCGTACGGCGTGTTCCAGAGCTACTATATCTCGCCGGCGCAGACGATGCTTCCGCGGGGCACGAGTAGGGATAGTGCGATGGTGGCGTTTGTGGGGTCGCTGGGGTACGGGCTCACGTGGGGTGGGAGTATTGTTGTGAATCCGGTTATTGCGAGACTGGGTGTTAGGGGGACGAGGGGGGTGAGTGTGCTGGGGGTCGTGTGTATGAGTTTGGGGTTTGGGCTTGCGAGTTTGAGTACGCGGGTAAGTACACGCTATGTCTTCATTAACTTCATATCCATCTATTTAAAGTGATGTTTACTTGTTTGCTTGCTTGCTTGCTTGCTAACCCCCCCTAGGTCTGGCACCTCCTCCTAACCCAAGGCCTCCTCTACGGAATCGGCTCCTCATGCCTCTACTTCCCCATCCTCAGCACCGCCCCCGAATACTTCACCACGCACCGCGGCGCCGCAATGGGCATGATCCTCTCCGGGGCCGGGATCGGCGGGCTCGTCTTCTCGCCCCTAATCCGCACGCTCCTCAGCGCCCTCGGCCCCCGCTGGACCCTGCGGACCCTCTCGCTCCTCAACCT